>JAJONR010002931.1:0-66967 GCA_029582245.1 Solanum etuberosum
ATAGTTATGAAGACCCAAAGCCTATGGAGATTAAACCACGAGCATGCCATGAGACGAAGATGCGTAGATGGGAAGAGCTTTATTTTATTTTATTTTTTTATTTTTTGACATGTAATAAAGCTTAAGGTTATTTTGGTATTTAACTTTGGGAATAGATTTGCTTAATTAATTAAAGATCAATGTAATGACATATTTTGGCACATTTATTTTTTAAATACGCGTTAGGCCTACCTCTGGCATAAAGAGGTCACCTATATATTAGGACGCATTATTTGATATACTTGTGTTACGTGCTTTATAAATATTTGCTTGCTTACTTGCTACGTGACTTATATGAATTTATTTGCAACATGATTTTAATTGATTATTACTAACATCATCTTTGTATTTTTTCTTATTTTTTCAGAAGAGAAATCATCTTGCCTTTATCTTATTCTTTAATTGATACATGTTGCATTTTTATAAATTCTTATGTCATGTTCATAAATCTTTTATTTTTATATTAATCTTTTCGTACTTAGTACATTTTTACAATTCTAAAGCATCAATAAGACTCATAATCATCATAGGATTGCGTAATTTTCTTTATTGACCTTGTTTAAAAATTTTCTTAGGTTATATTTTACAAGTTTTACTATGAGTAATAGTTATATGAGAGTAGTTAAACAGTTCTTTGTATTAATGTGTGAAATTACAGCCAGTAGAGATAGCGAGAGAATGAGAAATTCTTAGAAGGATTGATTAGAAGGAGTCCATTGAGTGGTTATAGTACTAGGCTTGAAAGCTAGCAGTCGTAGCCCTTAAGGCTAGTAGTCCGATTCTTATTTCATGCTCAGATATACTTGTTTCATGTCATATAGTTTCAGATAGAGTGTGACTATATTCAACCTCATATCGTTCATGGCTTATATGCTCTATTCTAGTTTCAAAACTCTTAGCATAAATCAATTCCGCCTATGTTAGTAGGCAATTTCAAAAGTCAGAAAGATAGAAAGAGTAACTCATTTTCTCTTCTAGATCAGTTTAACCATCATTTGAGGATAAATGATCCTAAGAGGGAGATATTGTAACACCCCAAAAATACAAACCCAAAATCTGGCCTTGAATATTTGTGCAGCCTGGTGCCACAAAAGCTTTCTACGGCCCATAGAAGCATCTATGGATCATAGATAGGTTCGTGGAACTAGGCCCTTGAAAGTTGGTTCTCTAGTCTAAGTTTCACAGACCCCACTCTGGGTTGTAGAAGTTTCTACGGTCAATAGAAAGGCCTCGTGGAAACCACATCCTAAAGCGCACTCCTAGTAAGCTTTCTACGAGTGAGAAGGACGGATTTTCAAAGTTTCTACGGGCCATAGAAATGGTCCGTGATCCCCAACTTTAGAAATCCAGAAAACTCAACATGTTGTTATGAGAGAGTCTAGGGCTTATAGACTTTTGTACGGACTGTCGAAGGCCTTCCGTAGATGGATTCTATCAGTTTTTAATAGGGGTTATTTTAGTATTTTTCTCACCCTTTCTAAATCTAAATATCGATAATTTTACACCAAATTAAGGTCATGAGAACCCCCTAGCACAAAGTTGAGTTGAAAGTTTCCTTGTCGATTAAGTTTTGATATAAGATTATACTTAGATCAACTTCAAATTACCATATCTCTCAGCATATAATGAATAAGGTAGTCTATGCCCAATCAAATTAAAGGTCTATGATTTTCTTTCCAACGCCACCAAATTTGCCTCATTTTGAGTTTGGAGTAAAAGGTTATGCTTATTTTAGTAAAGCCCTATGAAGTAGTCGATGTTCTACGATCGGAACTACAGATGGTGGAATCTTCCGCGATTTGTAAACCCTTCTATGAAGGCTTTCTTTAATGTTTTTTGTGAATCTTCATGTACGTGTTCCAAGGGTTATTTTTGTCCTTTCCCAAGCAAGTTAACCCTATTCAAACTCATTTTTGGGGTTTTTAACTGATTATATAATTCAACGGACTAGTTTTCCTCTCATAATCCGAAGCTATTTAACCCTATTCTTGTAATACCCCAGAAATTTTTTGAGCTAAGACTCAAACAATTTTTCGTAGTAAGTAAGATTTTATAAAGGAATTTAAATTTTCTTAAGTTTTAGGGTCGCTAAATGTAGCACCTTGAGTTCCAAAAAGAATTAAAGAGAATTTCTTCAAGTCATTTCTAGGTTCTTCTAAGTTTGAGGTCAACTTCAAATGACCATAACTTTTAGCACATGATGATTTAGGAGACCCATAAGATATCAAATGAAAGGTCTTGTAATCCTCTTTCCAACGCCACCGAGTTTGCTAATTTTTGAGCTCGTATGAGGGAGATATGACCGTTTTAAGTCAGGTTGTCCAATTAAGAAAAGTTACCCAAAAATATAAGGGGTATTTTGGTCCTTTCCTTACCCAATCGGATTTAAACATTTTTAGTAAGGTTTTAGGAGTCTAAACTGATTAGAATAAGTTTTAGTTATTCCAAAAATAAGCTTAGAGTTTTTAGAGGAGTTCAAGAAGAGGAAAAGAGGAGAAAAGGAAGAGCGTTCAAGATTTTTGAGATTCTTCGAGGAATTTCGCCAAGGATTTTATC
This sequence comes from Solanum etuberosum, assembly GCA_029582245.1. Classification (NCBI taxonomy): domain Eukaryota; kingdom Viridiplantae; phylum Streptophyta; class Magnoliopsida; order Solanales; family Solanaceae; genus Solanum; species Solanum etuberosum. The sequence goes on from JAJONR010002931.1 coordinate 2,596, forward strand.
CTAAAAGGTATGTAAGCTTCCATAGTGTTGGGTTTGTTCGCCCACACGCTAATCATGAGTTTCTTTTACGAATTTCATCCATGAGATTGAGTATATTGATAATCTTGTTGAGTTCTTGAAGTTTTGTGCTCCTTTTTTTATAATGAAGTTCTTGAGGTGAGAGTTGCGAATGAGTGTTGTTCTTGGTGGGTTTTTGGTGTAGAATTCGCTGTAATTAGGTTGGGTTTAAGGATCCAAAAGAGTTTGGAGGAAATCATTCGAGTTTAGATGAGGTAGGGCTGGAAAAATTGAAGAAAAGTTCATCGGATACGTCTGGAACGTGGCTGGGGCGGCGCGCCCCTGTTGCGCCTGAGGGGCTGGCACCCTGCGCCTGCAGTGCGCCCTAGACCAGCCTCAGTAAACTGATGGCTGGCGCGGTGCGCCACAGCTGCACCAGGGACGTCAAGTCCTTTCCGCCTCCGTTCTTCGTTCCGTATTCAATCTTTCAAAATATGTGTTCGCTCTCTTAGTGATTTTTCTATCCAACCTACATCCAATCATCAAGAAATCCTATATATCAAGTCACGGTCCTTGAATTCATAATTCAAATTCAAGGAAGAGTTAAGAATAGAGTTCAAGAAAGTCTTTTAGTTAAATTGTGAATCCTTCGAGATCAACTATCGATTTGAGTTCTTTAAAAGGGTTCCTTCGATCCCTATTGATTCTAAACACTCTAAACTACTTCTAAACATCGAGAAATCATTCATAAAATGAATTATAACCTTGAATTCATAATTCAAATTCAAGGTAGGGTTAAGAATCAGGTCTTGAGAGTTCTCTCGAGTCTTTTGAGAAAGTCCCTTTTAGTCTTTTTAGGAGTCTTCTACAATTTCCAATAACTTGTTTGAAGACTCAAGTAAGTGAGCAGGAGAGTGAGGAGAATGTATTCATGAGTCTACTCTATCATCTATATCCTTCATATCATGAATCATAACTCTTGAATTCATAATTCAAATTCAAGAAAGAGTTAAGAGTAGAGTTCAAGAAAGTCTTCAAGTTCAATTGTGAATCTTTTGAGATCAATTATCGATTTGAGCTATGTTTTTAGGAAGTATGTATGAGAATGAGAAGATTCATATACATGAGTTCCAATTGTTATGTAGACCCTTGAGTCAAGTCGTTCATGCCCATAAATCCGGCATGAACTCCATAATTTGAGTATCTTTGAGAGGCGTAGTATCTTAAAGTTCTAAGTCTCGAGTATTGAGTTCCTAATCCTTTTGAGATTATATTCCCAGTCGTGGGACTACTACTTGTTTCCCATGAATGTCCTTGAGTTTAGTAGTTCATGCCCATAATTCTGCATGAACCCTATGAGGCGAGCAGTCTTGAGATGAGAAGTATCATCGAGTCCTTGAGATGAGTAGTTCATTCCCATAATTCTGCATGAACCCTATTTTGAGAAGTCTTTTTCAAAATTTAAAACTTGTTTTAAGACTTGAGCATATGAGTTTGAGGAAGTGTAGAGCTGGGTTCATTTTCTTTAAAATGATATATAGGAACTAAGTTTTCACAAGAATAAATGTTTTTACATTTAAGTAGAGAGGAAACACCGATTCCAAATGAGTTTTCATGAGCAGTTCTGAGTACCGTCTCTTTCAAGAGAAATATTTTTGAGTAATAATCTCAAACCACAGAAAGAGTTATGTTTTCTTTAATATATATGAGCTAGTATATTTTGGGAGTAGTATTGAGCACCGATATGGGGGAGAGTTCATACAACTCACAACCCCCATAAACCATGTAGCCAACATGGGTATAAAGGGTTATACTTTTTAGACGATTCCTTAATGCATTTTAGCATAGACTAGTGGATCCACTTAGTTGTAGGTTCTATACCCTGGTAAAGTATAGGACAGTTCTGGCAGCGTGGGCTAGACGATGTATCATCACATAGCTCATAGCGATGGTTGTCGATTAGAGAATCTCCCACGGAGTTACTTTGTATTTTTATATACAAACAAGTTTATTATTTTATTTTCATACAATTGAGTTATTATTGTATTTTTTCATCTAATTGGATTATTGCTTATTGTTTTAAAAGCTTTCAAGATATTGCATCTTTTATTGTTGCTGAGTATCTTGAGTTTGAGTTGTGTATCTTAAGTAAAAATTGAGTACCTTATTGTTTAGTTGAGCCCTATTTCTCTGAGTTGAGTTGAACTATGTTTCACTGAGTTGAGTATCTTATTGTTGAGTTGAGCCCTATTTTCTCTGAGTTGAGTTGAACTATATTTCATCAAGTTGAATTGAGTTGAGTGAGTTGAGAAGAGGTAACTATGTTTATTTTCCATCAGTTCAACCTTATGTTAATGCTTTTGAATTCCCCTTACATGCTCGTACATTCCATGTACTGAGCCATTTGGCCTGCATCATTTCATGATGTAGATACATGTATTCAGGATCATCAACAGGCATTTCATTGAGGTCATGTGATATTCCAGTCAGCTTTGGTGAGCACACTTATATTCCAGAGGACTTCACCTTTATCTTACAGTTAGTCGTTTTGAGATGGCATGGGTCTTGTCCCGATATCCTTCTGTAATAGTAGAGGCTTCATAGATAGACAAAGTTGAGGAGTTTCTGTATTTACTTTTATTTTGAGTATTGTACAAACTTTTTTTATTAGGTTGAGTATTTGAGTTCAATGAAATTTAATTCAGTTTTTAAGATTTTGTATGTTTGAGTTAGTCTACCGCTTGTAGTCATCCAGGATGAGGGTTCGCTTGGGGACCAGCAATTGTTCTCGAGTGTCGGCCATGTCCAGGGTGTAGGCTCGGGTCGTGACAAACTTAGTATCAGAGCCAGGTTTAAGTTTCCTAGGGTGTCTATGAAGCCGTGTCAAGTAGGATCTTATTTATGGTTGTGAGGGCCCCACTTCTATAAATAAGTGACTACAGACATTTAGGAAAAGTTTCCCTTCATTCATACTCTAGATTGTGCAATAGAGCTATGTCATAGAGACTTATTCTAACTCGTGCGTTCGCATAGAGTATTCATGAAGTGATAGATCTAAGCTAGGCTTATGATTTGTTTGAGAGGATCATGATGTTCCAAAGGTTATATAACCGATTAAGTAATGAGGTATAATAAGTGATCAAATAGTACTTAAGTTGTGAAAAGGGGATGTACACCAGTTAGAGATGATGGAATAGGTCCATAGCTTTCAAGTGTCAGCTTTAGACCTAAGGGGGATATGACAAGAGATAAGGTAGCATCCTCTTGCAGCTTCCTCATTGGCTATTGAAAGATACCCTTATCTTGATAAAATGACCGCTTTTCACCTTTAAAGATGCTGTCTAATTTTTTTTCGAATAGTCCAAAATACTTTCGGTGGCTGGGTCCCATATGTTTTAAATCGATAGAAATTTCATCTTCTTTGAACTCTTCTATCTCTTTCTAGATAATTATGATCTATTAGATCTCTATATGAAAGACTAGTTATTCCAATTTATAATAATCTCAACTAGGATTAATTAGTCAAATGGATTAAGATATGATTGTGCCAAAGCCTTGGGATTTAGCATATCCCCGTTGTCATCACTCTGGGATGAAGCTTCTTCTAACAATTGTAAGATAGCCGCTTCATCAGGATTGTCATCTAACTCTGAGAGAGCCTTTTCTAATTTTTTCTTTAAATTACTCTTGGATGGTGATGGTTTTGATGAAGCTGGAGAGTTCCTTCGAGAGGATGGAGGAGTTTCTTTGCGAGCTGGTGACCAACCTTTGATCCTAAATTCTCTAGACAGATACTTGACTCTGCCAAAGTCTGCAACAATGAAAGTCCAACTAATAATATACGAAATTTGCTTTTTGATAAAATATTTGCATAACTTAATATGCTCTGGTAAAGTAGAAATTCCTTCATCAAGTTAGAACTGATGAAATTCTTCTAAAAAGGGTTTAGGTAACACCTGTTGATTTCCTCCGAAGCAGCTCCACCATTCATAGAACCATCTAGGAATGATTGAAGATGCTACCTCAGGGCAGTATTTTATAAACCAAGTATGGGTGGTTGGTCGCAAATACAAGAAGTTAAGCCAGGCATTTCGATAATCATACCAGTTATAAGTTTGAGGATTGAATTTTCTTGAAAGATTTATAGGGGTTTGCAAATGGTCTACTTGCCATTCAAAGGGGGATATGATCTTTTTAATTGTAAATTTTGAATAGGCAATGCTATCCGGGTCTGATTTATTTGTTAATTAATGTTCTATTTCTATAGAACCTGTGTCAACAAGAATGAATTCAAAATACTTTCTTGTTTTAAGAGAATTATCGGTTTCAACATAGTTCCTGTTAGTGTATAGGGGCTTCAGGAGATGCTTAATTTCAAAAGCTTCATATTCCTTGTCAAGAGCAAGGATGGGAGAAACCTGTAATGAAATAAGATCAAATTTTTCTTTTTCCTATTCTTTGGATACCGGGGTTGCCATAGGTGATACTGCCTCAGCAAAAACTTTCTGGGGTTTCCATGTTGTAACAATCACTGGTTTGTTTGTGGGAAAATCTGAGTTTTCCCGAAGGTTATACCGAGCTAGGCACAGGGTCCTTTTGAAAAGTTTTCTTTAATATCAACAGATTGGACGAATTACTCGGGGGTAGTGCTGGAAAATGGGTTGGGTTGATTGGGGGTTATTGGGCTAGGGCTGAATAACGATTTTGATTTAATTCAGGCCTTATTCCAAATGGGCCTGGTGAAGGGCTATGGGATGGCCCATTGGTCAAGGGCCTTATTCCTCCAAATGGCCGAGCTCCTTGGCGCGTTCCTTGACTCATGTTTTACCCTGCAAAAATTCCCTGGTTGGAAAATCGGGGAGAGAGTTTTTTTATCCCTTTAAGAATTCTATTTGAAAATCAAAGCTGGATAATAAAGCGTGCCATCTGGCGAATATCTGTTTAGAGACATGATTTTTAACAACTTTTTGTAAGATATCTTTGGCAGATTTACAATCTACTCTAAGTAAGGATTCTTTGTTAATCAAATCATCTTGGAACTTGGTAATACAAAGAACAATAGCAAGAATTTCTTTCTTGACCGTGCTATAATTCTTTTGGGCAGAATTCCAGATTCCAGAGGTGTAACGGACCAATTGTTCGGAAGTTTGAGGGGTTTTTCTTTGTTTAAGAATTCCTCCATAACCGATGTCAGACGCATCAGTTTCTGCGATCATGAAATAATCGGGATTAGAGATACCTAAGCAAGGCAGGTTTTTAACCAACCTCTTAATCTCTATAACTGCAGACGTTTGTTCTTTTCCTCAGGGGACTGGGGTCTTCTTTAACCTGTCATACAAAGGTTTGCAAATTTTCCTAATTTTAGGGATGAAATCCGCAACATAATTAAGGCTTCCTAAGAACCTTTGCAATTGAGTTTTGTCATTTATAATATCAGGGAATTTATCAGAAAACTCAATAGCTCTTCAAATGGGTTTTTAAGTACCCCGGAATAAATCATGACCCAAAAATCTTATTTTTGTTTGGAAAAGTTTTATTTTCTTAGCACTAATGACAAGGCCATTGTGCTTGACTGTTTTGAAGAAAACATTTAAATGTTTAAAGTGAGAATCAATGTTCTTAGAGAAGATTAATACGTCATCAATATAAACAATTGAAAAATGACTAATGTGATTAAAAATATCATTCATGATATTCTGAAATTCTGAAGGGGCATTTTTAAGTGCGAAAGGCATAACATTCCATTCATATTGTCCGAATGTCACATTGAAAGCAATCCTATATTTATCCTTTTCAGAAATCTGAATTTGCCAAAAGCCCGATTTCATATCGAACTTACTATACAAATTAGCTTTGAAAGTTCTTTTTAAAAGATCCCTTTTGTTAGGTATAGGATATCTTATCCATTTTAAAACTTTGTTTAAAGGTTTATAATTAATAACAAGTCTAGGAGCTCCTCTCTTTTTTTCCAGCTGCATTGTTAACATAAAAGGCCGAACAGCTCCAAGGAGATTTAGAGTGTCTAATGATTTTATTAGATAGAAGAGTATTGATCTCCTTCTTACAGAATTCCATTAATTCATGATTCATTTGAATGGGCCTAGCTTTTGTAGAAATGGCCTTTTCATTGAATTCATCATAACGCACGTCATTTAGAACAATTTGGTTACACAGACTTCACCCGACTAGACTCAACAACGATTTTACACAACCCACAATATTACAATCAACTTTAAAGCACGAAAATCAGGCAATCAACAATTTAGGCAATTTATGCACAATTACGAAATTAAAATCGGCAAACTAGCACACATTACTGATTTCAAAGAGGCCCAGCACACATCAATAAAAATTAAAAAAATTGCATTTGAAGTCAATCGCAAATTAGGAGTTTGGGGTTCGGAAAACCAACCTTTGATACCGAAATATGAATTTGTAATAATAGGCGGCAAGGAATTCCAACTCTAAACACAAGATCAACGACCAAAAAGCGATAGAATGCAAAAATATTGAAAAACTAAAGTGCGGGTGTGATTGTATGAAGTTAAAAGTGAGGAAATGTGAAAGAGTATGAAATTTTAAACCTTTGGCCTTTTAAAAACCGTCCAGTTCGCGCCCTTTCGGCGATATTATTTGTCTTCGCCGACCCACTCGGCGTGTCACCGAGTGGGTACTTACCTCGCCGAGTTTTATAGGACCTCCAGTTAATTTGGGGGTCCAAACGGCGGGTAAAGTCAGACTCGCCGACCTGTTCGGCGAGTCTCTGACTCGTCCCTGGGTCTGCCGAGTTTTACAAACTACATCTTTATATTTTCTTGAGTCCAACAGCGGTCCAAGTCGGCCTCGCTGACCTCTTCAGCGAGTCACCGACTAGACACTTTGCTCACCAACCTGCATATTTCAAACACATTCCACACTTCAACCTGCACAATCAACACACATTATTCAAAATCAAAACACAAAGAAATAAAAACTTGGGTTGCCTCCCAAGAAGTGCCTTAGTTAACATAGTGGCACGACGCAAGTAACCACTCAAGCTTCATTATTGGGGTTTGCCATAGTATTACTAGACCATTTTAGAGGAGAAGATATTGTCTACCGACTAGGTGGTGGACAGATATCCAGATGTATGGGACACTCTCAAGTTTGAGGTTTTCACAAAACCCTGGGGGCCCTACATTTCTACTTGGGTCTGGGTGTTCTATTCGGGTTCTGGAGAGTTGGTGCCGAAGGGGAAGAAGAAGGCAAGTGACTTCAAATCGGTTGACTTCATGGTTGTTCAAGGTAATAAAGTGAAATGCCGATGCTCGGACATAAATATTGTACTGGGGTGTTCATTGGACATCATGCGCGATTACATCAATTTGGTCCAGAAAAAGATGTTGGAGGACCTTAAGGGTTGGCTGGCACCCCTTCTATCCGATGTCACCCCGAGGTGGATTGAGGTAGGTGCACCTATAGAGAAGAAAGACCTGAATGCTGCTGCCTGATACTGGTTCGGGTTCATCAGTAGCACCATCATGCCATCCCAGAACAAGTCCATCCTCCGACACTCGAAGGATTCCTGTCTAGGGTCTATCATAGATCCCCATAAGCAGAACCTGAGGTTGCTGATCGAGAAAGAGATGGCCATGAGGGCCAAACAGAACCATACCTCACTCTCATTTCCAGTGTTGAGCACCGAGTTGTGTAGACAGGCCCGTGTTCCAAGAGATGAGAAGATGGACGTGGAGGTGACACCCACCTCCTCTACTGACATCCGACATATTGAAGCCGAGTTAATGCAGGATGAGGCCGACAGGAGGAGGGCAGCACCGATGGATACATCCCTGGAGGTCGATGTGGATATATTGCCGAATGAGGCAATCATGCCTCCTCAGGCCAGTGGGCCCTCAGGTACTTCTGGACCTTCTGTTTCTGAGACTCCTAGTACATCTGTTGCACCCCTTCCCAATAGTTCTGCTACTGCTGCCTCCCGACCCCCGATCACCCAGGCCATGCTCTATAAGATGGGCCATCTGGCCCAATCTGCTGATATGCATTCCTCCCGGGTAGAGGCCGCCGTGCCTGGGCTTAGCCCTGATACGGGCTGAGATGAGGGAGTATAGAGTTCAGACTGAGGGCCACAAGTTGGCATTGGATGCCCTTGCTGTGAGAGTTGAGAAGTGTGAGAAGTGCCAGGGTGCTACAAATGTTGTGACGGCCTTAAAGGCCAATGTTGTTGGACTGCGCAGAGATGTGAACTAGCTGAAGTCCACTAATTTATCCGTGTTCTTTTGTACTTTGGAAATTCCTGAGATGTCGAGTGTTGATGTTCTGGCCGGTTCTGAGATTCCTCCGGCTACTACGACCGGAGATGATACTATGGTCGATGATGCTGACGTTGAGTCTGAGGTGGAGACAGATGAGGAGCAGCTCGGTGCTAGAGAGGAGACTGTGTATGTAACAACTGAGAAAACTAATAGGTGAAACTAGAGCCTTACGTGAGAGTTTTTGAGTTAGGATGAGGGGTTTATGGGTTAAACTTCAAGGTACGACCCCCCAAGGACCAACCAAGGGTCCTTGAGGAGGACCCTAAAGCCTAACCCCCAAGACTCCCCAAGACTGCCCAAAAAGGGCCACCTACGGCCAGTAGGTGGACCCATGCCCCGTAGGTGAGGGTCATGGGTCAAGCCCTCAAATTTGATCTACAGGTCATGATCTACGGACCTGCAGGATGGCCAGTAGGCCAACCAACGGACCATAGGTCCCAGGCGTAGGTTATGCCTGCAACCTGCCCAAATCTCGGCCAAAGGTAAGGACTTTTAAGTAATTTCCTTATTAGTTAGTTTGTTAAGTGGTCATTTTATATTGATTTAATGGACTTATATAAGTACTTTTAAGTCATTAACTAACCCATATACTTCATAATTCCCAAGACCCCAAATCCATAACTAACTTTACCCCCAAAGTCTTCTCCCAAAAACTCCATAGAAGAACAAGAAGAAGATCAAGTTAGGGCTTGAAGGATGGGGCTTTCTCACTCGATTTTGGTTGGATTTCTTCACCTAAGGTATGGTAGTATTGATTCATCGAAAGATTTCTTCCATGGAGTCCTCAAACTTTCTATTTCAAAGAAGGAAATTCTCCAAAACCTAGGGTTTTCTCTCCAAGTCATGGATTCTTCGTAAAAACGTTTTCAATGATTTAACTATCATATATTATGAATGAATTGTTGTTTTATGGTGGTTTTATGATAAAATCTCCCATGAATCCATGAATTCCCCATAACCCTAATTTATGAGTTTGTGATGTGGGCGAATTGTAGTAAGATGAATATTATGGAATTGTTCTTGTAGTAGTTTTATTACTTGAATCATGTTATTATACATGCCTAATTGTAGCTATTCTAGGTGTGTTGGGTAATTATGATTCATGGTCCTTTAAGGGAAAATTGTGAGATTTTGTATAATCATGATGCTTATGTATATGCTTTGTGAATATATTAAAAGTAATGTGATCATGACTATAACACAATTGTGTTGTTATTTAAAGGCTATTCTCAATTATACACTTGTGAATGATGATGACATGTTGTAAAGGGTTTGCTCAATGTATAATGTACCATGAATTGGTAGGCTTAGGGCATCCTCTTCATATGTAATTTAAAGTGATCTTGATTGATGTACCTTGAATTGGTAGTCTTAGGGCATCCTCTTCTTGTGTAACTAAAGGTATCTTGACTTAATGAACCTTGAATCGGTAGGCCAATGGCATCCCTTTCATAAATGATTAATGAAGTATTCTAGGCTTTGTCTTGAATCGGTAGACCAATGGTAGCCCTTTCATGATGAGTCTATGAACTACTACAATGATGAACCTTGAATCGGTAGACCAAATGGTAGCCCTTTCAAGAGGATTCAATGAGCTATCCTAATAATGTACCTTGAATCGGTAGGCTTATGGCACCCTTTCATGTGTTTAATAATGCACCTTGAATCGGTCGGCTAATGGCACCCTTTCATGTGTGTAATAATGTACTTTGGGTCGGTAGGCCAATGGCATCCCTCTCATGTGTAATAATGTTAAAAGAGAATGAACTACTCTATGGGAATTTAATGCTTAATACCGAGTGGATATTGTGAGGTGGAAGCTCTCCCTTTGTTAGGCTGGGTTTCTAGTAACAACCTCCCTATCCCATAACTATGTGCCCACATAGGATATTAGCTAGTGGATCCACCTAAGCTAAATTACCGGTTCTACCTTATGCAAGTAGACCAACTCTTTTCGGTGTGGGTCATGACACCGGATTCCATGATTTGCTCACATGGTCTATGTCGATTAGGGCTTATTCCCATCAGGTGAGTTATGTGCTATGGTTACTCAAGAGGTTCTATGAAGTGTGGGTGGTAGTATGGGATGCCATTCATGCATTGCACGAGTAGGCTTTGAGAGTGGCTATGGTGTGTTCCTCAAGTGTCATAATGTCTAATGAAATGAATGTGCTTATAATGATGCTAATGAGAATAATGACACAAAGGCTCAATGTAATGATGAATGCTTAACTTGGATTGTTGATATGAGTTGATTTCCTTGATATGACTTATTAAATGTGAATGTTTCTTGTCTATGAGTATTAACTAAAGATGGGATCAAAGAATGGTGAACATGACTATGGTGGCCTCAAAGGGGTACTTAGCATGAGTGGTATTATGGGATGCCATTCATACATTTCACAAGTATAACTTAGGGTTGCCTAAGTGATGGTTTTATTATGTTATAATGACTTACATGATGAATATGCTTGTGACTTATGTTTTAACAATAAAAGTACATGATGATTCTCAAACTTTTCAGTTGCATGGTTTTCCACTAAAATGTCCTTTTTAGCATGATTTTGTGCATGGCTATCATACTGAGTGCATTTTTGTGCGAACCCATATTTCTTCTACATTTTAACAAAGTGTAGGGTTTGGTGATATCGGCTTCCATCCTCGTGGATAGGTTCATAGTAGATCAAGAAGAGAAGTTATGGTGAGTCCTCATAGTATCAGAGGGCTTGACCATCATGTCCTTTACATTTCATTATTATCTTTAGAGCTTTTGTATGGACTGCGTCCCAAAGTTTTAGTCTTATGGTTCTAGATGGTTTGAGACAAAGTATAGATTTCCGCTCATGTTTATAAAAGACTTCGATTGTATGGATAAAAGTTTTAAATTCTACACCATTTTATTATGTCTTATGTTATGAATGCTATGAGGCTTGTATGCGGCTCTTCGGAGTCTTGTACGTCGTGTCACGTCTGGGGTGTAGGCTCGGGTCGTGACAGTGTATGAGGACTTGGTAGACTTGAAGGGTGCCATGTTCGCGACAGCTAGGCAGGCATCGCTCCTGGATACTTCTATTGTGGGCTCTAGTGGAGCCAAGGATGATGATATACAGGGCACTGATGCCTAGACAGAGGGAGTTGCCGATATGCAGACTTCACCCAGGCTTAGCCTGGCAGGATGACTTTTTGTCTCCTTTTCTATTCCCTTTTTCGACTGTTTCTATTGTTATTTGCATTTGAGGACAACTACTTATTTTTTTTGGCGGGGTGAGGTAATTCCATACCTACTTCTATTGGGCTGTTTTTATGAATATGGGTTTGTTTTTTGTTTTGGTTTTGTGAATATTGGAGCCTATTGGTGTTTATATAGATATATCTTGGTTGTTGATACATTGTGGTCCATTGTTTTAATATGAGAATTGTTTTGAACCAATTTTAAAAAAATTTGCTACCTCTTTTCTATGTGATTGTGGCTGTTCTCTTACAAATTTGAGTGTCGATTGTGGTCAATACCGATGGCTTGAATAATTCTCTTAATTGAACTACATGAATGTGCGGCTACGATGAGGTAAACTGAGTTACGTGGGCAATATGTGAACTTTTAGCATCTCGCTGTGACTAGCCGATTGTCGATTAAGTCTCTTGTGATGAACATTGCACGCTAGCTAGAAAATGTGGAGTCTTGTTTGATAATTTTATTGAATGCCTTGTGTGGTGAGTTTGTCTTGAATATTATGCTTGATGACACCTAGAATTTACCCCGTTGGTCCGATTGATTGATTGAAGCAAGAGATGGAAATGATCTTAGGCAAAAGTTTTGAAGAGTGAACCAAATTGATAATATACCTCTTTGTGGCCACCTTATGAGAAGTGTGAACCTTGCTTGGCACCTTTTGAGCCTATCCCTTTCTTTGGAAGAAACTTGAACAACTTTGACCGCTTCATCCCATCACCCATAACCTTCATGAAGTATTGGTTCGTTTGAATAGCCAACTTAGGCCAAAAGTCTAAGTTGGGAGTGTGGTGAAAAAGGAGGAAAGTCAAGAAGTGTGAAAAATTTCCCCTTGATGGATTGTTTTGAAAAAGATGGAACCCCTCCATATAAAAAAATAATAGAAAATAGAGAAAAGAAAAGAAAAATGGTGAAAATGAAAAAAAATGAAAAAGAAGTGTTGTGAAATAAAGTGTGTGAAAGGAGTGAAAGAAATGGGGTATCCGATGAGTCATGTTTAGTTGAATAATAAGGTGGATTATGAACATGTTTGAATGTGAAAGAGAAGGAGAAAAGGTGATTTTCAGGCCATACTTCATGAAGGTAGAAGCCACTAAGACAAAATGACCTTACCTTTACACTCAGCCCCATTAAATGCCTTAAAAAGACCTTTGTGATCTTGAGTAAGCTGAAAAGATTGTTGATTGGAAAATAAGGGCATGACTATGGGTGGAGTCATGTATGTGTTCATCTTTGTGAGCGTGAGAGTTGTATTTGATTCCGGGATCTTAAATTATTAAGAAATTTTGTATGAGTATGGAATCATCTTTGTTGTGAGGCCATTTCAATACTTTTGTTGAGCTTGAACTTGCATTTTGAAACAAGCATTATGAGCTTCAGTATACTTGATAATGGTGAGTCACAATTTGAAACTTTGAGTGCACAATTGAGCATTGTTTGTGTAGTTTGAACCTTTTGTGTGCATTTGTGTGGAGTCTTAAGCCACACTGTTTGTAGACATCCTTGTTGAACTGATTGATCTTGGGTTTTACTTGAGGACAAGCAAAAGTTTAAGTTGGGGGTGCTGATGAGTCTGAGATTTCGACTCATTTAGGGCTTCGTTTTCATAGTTTTAGTGTCCTCAAATGCCTAATTTATGCTCTAAACTGATGATAAAGTGTTGATTTGCAGCAATGAAGGCTAAGGAGTAAGTCAAGGACATTACCGGGTAAAAAGGAGCGAAAAAGCTGAAGAAGTTGATGGAAGGCAATCCTGGTGATCGCCAAGACCACTAGGCGAATCGACGAGTGTCTCTTTAGCTCGCCTAAAGTTCCAGCATGCCAGCCCTGGGGAAAAACCTTCTTGGCGACAGAAATGGGCAGACGGTGGATCGCCGAACGACTAGGCGACATCAACCTTGATCCCTTAAAGTCACAGAACCCTGAGGACTAATAGCCAATGCAAACCGACGATGGATTGGAGCGAAGGACGGATCGCCGACCGGGTTGGCAACGCCCGACTTACTTCGCCTAATGGCCTTGAAGGCCAACATTTGGGAAACTATAAATTGAAATTTAAAAAGAAGAGTGGGGAGTCGTGATTCTGAAAGTTTTGAGAGTTTTAGTTTTCTCTGAGTTTTTGAGTTTTCATTGTAGACTTTGAAGCTTTTGAGACTTGTTTTGAGGAATTGCACTTGGGTTTTTGAATTAATTCAATTTGAAGCATTGTAGAGACTTGGAAACTATTACCCAGCTCATGGCTAATATAGTTTGTAATTGTTTCTCTCTTTTTATGATGTGTAGCTAAAACCCCAACTCTTGGGGTGTGATCATGTGTTATTGGCTTAATTAGCTAATGGGTATTGTTATTTACTGATTTAAATGCTTAATTGAAGTGGGATTAATCGATAGCTTTGTATTAATCTATGAATTGTTTTTTGCAAATGCAAGTCTAACTTAGAGTTCTGGGCTTGCTTGAGAAAGAGGTTTTCGAACCAAGATTTTTGATTAATGATTGTATTTATTGGGTTGATGTGGGTTCAGCTCGAGAGAGTGAATTCTAAACTCGATTCTACCTATCTAGCTCGAGAGAGTAGATAAATTAAGATTTTGGACTATTTATATTGTTAAGCTTGTCGAGGTTCGAGAGAACTCTCCTGGATCGTAATAGTTGTTCGAGAGAAAGATATTGCATCTATATTCTAGCCGACCTACTTAGATTTAGCAATCGTTAGTAAATTTCAATCACCCATATAGCAAATTTAGCCTATAATCAATCACATCCTGAGAATTCCTCTCTACATTGTTGATTCCGCTGTTTTCGTATTTTTTTTAGTTGCTAATTAACAAACGTATCCCCCCATCTGACATTTGTTGTCACCCTTTCGATTTAGCTAAATATTTGTGATAATTTCTATTCCTACCACCGATTAGATTACATTTGTAACTTCGTAACTAAATTCGAACTTGTACCGCTCCCTGTGGGTTCGACCCCAACTCTTGTTGGGTTTTATACTAAATTACGATCGCCTACGCCTAGTATTGGATGAGGTGTAGTTGAGCGTTTATCAGTCTCGTGTTACGTCAAGGGGGTAGCCTCGGGGCGTGACATGGATCATCATTTCATATGAGATAAACTTGATCGGAAGATCATCCAGTTTCCATATGTAAAGTCTATGAACCAACTCGCATATATCCTCACAAAGGTAGTACCAGGAAAAATATTTCATGAAGCGATTGACAAGTTGGGCATCATAGATATATATGCACCAACTTGAGAGGGACTATTGATGATAAGAGATGTGATTCAAATATGGGCTAGATATTTATGCACCAAAATAACGGATACTCACTAGGCATCATTGGCCAACCGAGCTCGATATTGTAAAATCATTATAAAGTTTGAGAAAGATAAAATAGCAAGTAAGTCAGCTATAAGGGAACAATAATCGAAAAATATGCCATAAGTCGCATAGGGAGAAACTATATGGTCGAATATAAGTAATCTAAGCTGTCTAAAAGCTAACTGGACCTCCAAAATCCCAGAAGGTTCATTTAAGAGGCAGAATAGAGGAAATAAACCTGATCGAACACCCAGAAGCCTGATGAACTCACGTAAGAAAATATCTAGCCCATCTTGAAATCTTACATCAAAAGCCAACTTTTTCTGGAATATTATATCATAAGGGCCGGCCATTCCTGGAATCTGACGTTGGGATAACCACACGAACTTACTTTCCTCTGGAATCTTACATAGAGCAACATTATATTTTTTAAATACGATTGACCATATCATAAAAGCAGCCAGTTTCAGATAAAAAATATTTCAAGCAAACTCAAATTTTGAGACTTTTGAGGTTAGAATTAGAGAATATATCTATTTCAGAAACTACAAAATGAAATTTGACGCATTTTCATAGTTTTAGTGCAAAATTACTTCCTTCAACAATCATAACATGATTAGTTTGAAATGATATATGCAATTTCTAACATCAGATGACTAAATTGTACACAATACTGATATAAAATTAGGAGATTTAATATATATCAAAAATTATATAAAATTAACTTGCATCACAAAAATACATCTTTCCACTTTTTACTTTCCCTCCCCTTATTCAAAGCACACATCTTCAAAAAGCATTAATTGAAAATGTTTCACGAAAAAAATTCAACAACAAACATAGATCAAATACATGAATATAAGAACATAAAAAGAGGATAAAAAGGGAAACTATTGTTAAAAAAATATAACTTACCATGAGGTATCCAAATTTTGCAGATCTAAATCTCAACAAAGTCTTCCTCTCCCCGTATATAATCGCTGCCCATATCTCCAAAAAGAAGAAAATATTCAAGGGAAAAAGTCTCATCAAAGACCATGAGAGGGTGGAGTATACTTAGCAATAATTTTTCATTGATTTATGGAATAAAAACCTTGAAGAAGCCCTTATCCATGTTCTCTTTAGTTGTCAAACTTTAGGAGAACAACATAATTGACGACATAACATTTTTTACTCTTTCATCATTCTTTATATTAAAGAAAAAATATAAAAGAGAAGAATATTATCTGAAGATTCTCATATATTGACCATTTGCATTTTACATCAGGTCATGCAATTTTATTTTATTTAAAAAAAAAAAATATGTATTTGATTACATAAGAGTGGGGGGGGGGGGGGAATGAAAGAATGACTTATGAGGTGAAATCCTCACTAATAAGATAAAAATTCAGGTATCCGACCAACTGACCTACCGAGATTCCACTTTTGTTATGTAGTAAATGAAGATATAGTAATCATTTTTCCTCTCATCTAGAAAATGTAGAATAGCAACCATGAAGAAGTGTGACGAGTTATTGTAAATGAGATGAGTTTTTTCTCATTTAGAATTGAACAATATAACTAATGTGGTGACTTAACAAAAGAAAGTAATGCTACCATCATCGTAGTTATAACTGATGCGGTAAATTATTGAATTAATTGATAAAAATGAATATTTCTAGAAGGTATTTTAGTAAAGTAATGGATCATACTTGAAATTTGGATGTCCAAAGTGAAAATGTGTTGTTAAAAAATGAAACATTTGAAATAAATATATTTAGTAGTAAATAACAAAATGATGAAAAAAAAGACCTCTAGATCTCTAACGTTTAGATAATAACACAGTACATAGCGCTATGAGAATCGAGGTTCTTAGCCACCCGTTTGAAGGAGTTTTTCTGGACCATTTAAGGGTGGCAAAATTAACCCATCAAAACATGATTCGAGTGTTTTGCACTTCTATGTAGGTTAAAGTTCAACTTCAGAACCCATAAATTATGTCGCAAAAGGAATTACAAGTTATGTCGTACTGTAAAACTTAATTCCTGCAAAACTCATGTTGAGTGGAGAAAAGTTCAATTCTAAAATGACAGGTTATGCCCTAAAAGGAACACTAAGTTATGTTGTACTGCATAACTTAATTCCTACTAAAGTTTATGTTGAGCGAGAAAATATTTTCTAAACTTATGTCTAGAAAACTATCGTAGAAATACGACACAACTTATGTCGCATAACTTAATTACTACAGAACTTATGTGGAGCGAGGAAGAAGGTTTCTTCACTTCTGTCTTGATTTAATTAAATATATGTTGTTGAATCTGATTATAGGGTACTAGCTTCTTCGTACTCGCGTGTAACCTAGTGGCGGACCCAGAAATTTCACGAAGGGTGTCCAAGTGCTAAAGTGAATCTGCTCTTCTTAAAAAGTGAAAAAAACTACTAGTGGGATTCAAACACACGAACACTTTAAGTTTGTGTGTCTCTACTCTTTCAAGGCGCCCGAAACCACTAGGCTACATCATATTGTTGTGTCAGGGGTGTCCAAAATATGTTATTTGGCCACTTTGTTTATCATTTTACTTGTATATACGATATAATTTTTCGACGAAGGGTGTCCAATTGGACACCCTGGCACAAGGATTGCTACGCCACTGGTGTAACCCGCCGTATTAATTAGTATATTATTTCTTAAAAAATTAAATACTATTAAATAATTTTATTTGAGTTCTTTTTTTAAAAAAATGTGGCTAATTGTGGGTTCTTACTTTGTCTCCCTCTAACTATGATACTCCAATTCCATGACCTCAAAGTGAATGCATAATATACAAAGAATATTTGTTGCCTTAAAACTTATGATATGCTAGACTTTTTAAGTTCTAGCAAGAAAAAATTTAAAATTTGAAATGTTCACTTTCACCAAACAACTAATGCTCCCTGCAATACCCACATAATAATACCAAAGAAAAGACAAAAATGAAGTAAAATAAATACTCCTTAACTTATCTAGATGGAAAAAAATTAAATTATAATGAAGAAATATGTACCAGTACTATATAAATTTTATATATAATGGATGAGGTAGTTATGTTCCAGATGCCATAGTATTCGTTTGACTTTGGAACACATCAAATAATGAAGTGCAACAAAATCTAAAATAACAAAGTGAGAATCTTGAAATGTCATTGAAAACTAATAAAAATGAATGGAGTTATCCATAATAGAAGACTATAAAGCCACAAAATTGATCCAAACAACTCTTGGCCTTTTCACTTCCTTTATCCCCATATGTAACTTCTGCCTCTTCTTTCCTCCAATATCTGTTTTTCTGTTGTGGTGTAAATGGGAATACTAATTGGTATACTAATATGCAATAGTTTTTAGGAGTTATTTTAAAAATAATATTAATAGTCACATCTTCAAAAGACGCCTCATACACCGTACTTAATGTTGAATCAAAATAAATTTTCTAAACATCTGATTTGAACTTCAAAAGTCACTAACAAATTAAACATTATATATAATATTTTATAACTAATTAAATATTTTATTTAAAATAGGGAAAAAATGGCAATCCAACGTTACACTTAGAGGCTTTCCACTTATAATATTACTAGTTTTTCTTGACATGCGTTGCACGTGATTATCAATTCAGAAAATATATGTTATAGTAATTAATATTGCTTATTTAACCAAAGACTTGAATAATTAGCTTTGCACAAAATAATATTGCAGATTCTTTTGTGAATGTTCAATGTGGATCATCATATATATCTCTTATTCACGCAAGCCTATGAAGATGGTCAATGAAAAAAATTATTAGTTAAATGCAATAATGTATATATTACTTTCAATTTGATGAGGTTCCATCATACCTTAAACACGATATTTATTGTGTATTTTTCTTGTCATCTAACCAGACGTCCTTTGCACGTGTATTCCACGTTAAATTTTTTAGATGTCATATGAACATGTGAAGAGAACAACTACATTTTATTTTTTAGAAATACTTTTTGTATATTAATTTTTATTTTCTAATTTATAACATAATAGATGGTGTTCTTGTTGTTGACTCTCATATTTGTCTTCTTCGTTGATTGTTTACATAAATAAAAGATAGTTATCTGACTGTTCATAGTTAACTGAGAAAGGTTTTTTTTTTTATTGGAAAAATTAAAGAATATATTCTATCTATGAAATCATATATATAATCACCTGTTACCTTACACCCAACAAAGATATTGTTCATATTCTTATAAATAATTTTTAATTTATTAGACCAAGCATGATTCGTTCAAAGAAAAATAACAACACCGTGTTATCAGATATATTGGGGCGGTATGATAATAAAATAAATTATTTGTCAAAAGTTAATATAAGGATATAAGGAAAGATGAAAGATAGAAGTAATTAATGTAATAACTATGGGAAATCATATTATTATAACTAAAGAATGTATAAGTGTGTGAATAACATTTGCAATAATTAGTAATAACTAAGAGAATTTATAATGCTATAACTAAAGAATTAAAGTGCAATAACTGAATTTCTGATAAATTTTATACTTACATAAATAAATAGGATTGTTTATTCCATATTAGTGAATATAAATTTTATTTTGTAAATGACAATTTTTAAATGATTCATATATATTCACGTAATTTCACATTTGTTGTCCGTTTTTTTAAATAAAAGAAATCGGAATATTTTAAAATAATATATTTTAAAGTTAGAAGATCTTGCTAACTTGATAATGCATTCGTGCATATATATATAAATTTTGATGATATAATAATTATTTACAGGCCCGTCTAGGCATCATCACGACCCACTAGACGGGCCATGATGCTCTAGACAGCCTGTGAAGTCCCTCGTGAGAGGTACTTCGTCAGTTTTTAAGTTAGGGTCATTTTGGTCTTCTCCCAATGTGTTTGGTACACAAACTACATCGTTATAAACCCTATTTCAAGACCTATAAAAGTGAATTAATTCTTAAAACTGCCAAATTCAACCCATTCCCTAAATTCCCTAAACTTGACCAAAATTGATACTCTTCAAAAATCTTCTCTCTAGATCAAGGATGAAGAAGAAGCTAGTGTTCTTCAAGTTCAAGTCTCATTTATTCATAATTGCTTAGGGCTTCAATCAAGGTATGTAGGGAGTTTATCAATGGATTCTATTCACCCATTGATCCCCCAAAGTTTTTTCAATTCTCCAATTCGATTTCCCAAGATTTGATTAGATTTTTACTCAATTCCTCATGGGTTCTATTTGTATGGACTCAACTGCTTTATTATAATCTTAATTTTATGATTCAGAATTAATTACATGCTTTTCAACCAATTCCATGTTAACCCATGCTTTGATCTATGAACATTGACTATGAACCCTAATTTACATGAATTTATGAAGAAGCTTGAACGTATGAATGTATTCTTATGAAATTATGCATATTTTAATGAAATAAAGGTATATCACTTATGTAAGCTTATAGAGGAAGGTATCTATATGTTCTACGAAGCTTGGCCACATGACATGAATGACATCTACATTTACCCTCAATGCTTTTGGGCTATTTCCATAAATTAGGTCTTGATTAGTATGGTATCCGGATATGCCATCAATGATTATAGATCACACTTTCAAAACTACTTCCATCAGTAGTAGGTTCGGAATTTCTAACATGAAGTAAGTGACTATGAGCCTTACAAGCTATTATGAAAAGATCATGGATGGAGAAAGATTTTCTCACGCATGGTCAAAGGAGCTACTCTATGATGTTTCTATCTTCGATTGGTTGCTTAATTGTGCCTTTTCATGGATGATGAAAAGAATAAGAGTAATGAATATTTCATGGGATTTATTCTTAGAACCAAGAGGATATTGAGATGAAATCTCTTCCGTAGCTTGAGGCCGAGTTTCTAGTAGCAATCTCCTTATCCCAAACCTATGTGCCACCATAGGATGATTGCCTTAGATAGACGATGATTATTTTAGATAGCCATTAGCTAGTGTATCTACTTTAGCTCACATTTATGGTCCTTACCTTGGAAAGTAGGAAACCCATTTTCGATGTGGGGCAGACACTGGATTCCATGTTATAGCTCACATGGTCTATATGTCGGTTAATGATAAACTTCCCACAAAATGAACCAAGTTAATTACTAATGTTTTATGAAGCTTCCTTTATGATTTAAAGATGCATTGACCATGTTCATGATTTATCAATCTTCTTAAATAATTTTACTATGTTTTAACTTTGTCATGCATTTCATGTTTTGATTATGTCCCTTTATGATTACCTCTCATGTTTTATTGCATTCCCCTCATAATTGATACAATCTTTGTACTAACGCATACTCTTGCGTACATTGTTTCACTAATGTAGTGTCCAACGCTCCTATTCCGCATCCTTGTGGCTAGTGATCACCTTAGTAGCTTTTGAAGAGTGGTGAGTCCTCATGTTCTGAGGACCGAACCGTTATTGCTTATTGTGTTTACTTTTCCATATTGTATGTGATGTATGGGTTACGTCCCAATCACTCTTGATGTAAAAATTGGCTTTGTGTCATGACCAAAAGTACACCCTAGACGTGACATGGCGTATAGGACCCCAAGAGGCCCTACACAAGCCACTTAGCATGCATATACAAATAATAGAATTAAAGAGTTCAAAAGACAGTTTATATCATAAAGAGTTTGTTAAAGACGAAGCGGAAGTCTACATATTCTCAAGCCATCTATTTAATCAAGAGTTATTGGGATGTAACCCATACATCAATGAAAATATCTAAAATGTAAAGATGAAAATCAATAAAAGGTTCGATCCTCGGAACATGAGGACTCACACCAACTCAAGACTACCAAAGTGATCACTAGCCACGGAGATGTGCAATCAGAGTGTCGGATCCTACATTTAAGAAGAATGTTGGTAACAGTATGTGTTGGTAAAAGAATGTACCAAGTATGATAGCAATGCATCAAATTTATCAAATCATGCCAAAAGGACTTTTCATGATATGCAAAGACCAAGTTTAAAACATAAGATAAGAGATTAAAAGTATAATCATGATCAAGGTAAATGCAAGTAAAATCATCTTTGTACACATACTTCTAGAAGTAACCTTAGTTCATCATTATTGTGGGAGTTATCCTTAACCGACATAGAGACCATGTGAGCTATAACATGGAATTTGGTGTCTACTTCACACCAAAAAGGGGTGTCCTCACTTGCCAAGGTAAGAACCATACACTTCTAGCTTAAGTGGATCTACTAGCTAATGTCTATTTAAGACATCCTATGATGACACATAGTTTATGAAAAACGGGTAATCGCCACTTGTCCACTCGGTGCTAAGCATAATTCCCACAGAATAGTCATCAATCATATTCATATTTATCTTTAGAAGACATGAGTAATCACTTCTTGTCTTATCATTAGGGGACATGGGTAATAACCTCTTGTCTTATCATTGGAATAACTCCTAAAACTTGAATCTTAGTTTAGTTGAGAAAAACTTTCAACTCTAAGAATCATTTATGTGAGAAAACCCTTTCACATTCATGTATTGAGTAGTATGTGAGAGATCCTTTCACAACAACAACATTTATGCTTAACACTCAAAGCAACCATAAATCATTTTCATCAATTTCATAAGGACATGCATATCTTCATAAAATCATCCTTCATGGTTCAAAAACCACTTTCAATCATCATAGTCTAGAAAACATGGGTTAAGCATGGGTTCATGTGAATTCAACTTTAAAACATAGAATTTTCTTAATTCATACATAGTATTTCATTAAACAATCAATCAAATTAACATTGAAAGGAACCCATGACATAGAAGAAAACCCTAACTTCAATTGGAGATTTCTAACTTGTAAATTGGAGAATTTAGGAACCCTACGGAGGAAAGATCTCCATAGGTAAAGACTATCATACCTTAATCCAAAAAGCTTGAAATCAATGGAGGATTAGGAGACTTGATATTGAAACCCTAGCTTTCTTCTTCTTTCTTAGAGAGAGAAATATTTGAGAGGATGACTTGTTCAACATTGGAGAATTTAGGAGAGTGAATTGAATTGGGTTATTTGGGGGTTAAAAATCATTATATAGGGCTTTTGGTAGAGGGTAAAATGACATAGTATTGAGTTAAAACAATTTAGGAAAAAACCAAAAGCCCCATTAAAATAACTGACGACCCTCGCCGACGGCCTGACCTACGGTCCGTAGGTCCTACCACAAACAATCTTGGTCAACCGTCGGTGGGTTCAGAGACCACCAACTTTGGGCCCCCAACGACGGGACCCTACGTACGGTCCGTGGGTCTACTTACGGACCGTCCATCCCAACTTTTTTATCTTAAGTTCTCACCAAGACTTGGAATCACCTACAAGGCCAACCTACGGCTCGTATGTAGAATGACGGACCGTCCTGGTGAACTGTCACAAAGTATTGGGACTAGACATTTTCAACTTAACTTGGACTTGCAAACAATGGTCGAACCTACGGTCCGTCGTCCCACAACCGGACCGTCGGTGGCTTCGTCTGTGCTGGCACCACGCCTTTGGAAAAACTGAAATTTTTCCTTATTTTTGAATCCGGGGTGTTACAATATCTCCCCTTTGGGAAAATTCCTCCTCGAATGTTATTCAAGACATCATATGGAGGGTAAAAACTTAAACCTAACAACCCAACATTAATGCAATCATATAAATGCACATATCTGAGGAAGAAACATCAACTTCAACCTAAAGCATGTTCAAAACGTCATTTCATAAGGTTTATATGCAACTCATACTCAAATGCACATAAACATGAAGAAATCAATTAAGCTAGCTCATTTTCTCAAAAATCAAGTTATTTCATGAACATGCATAATGAGGTAATCATGGGAATATCTAAGACACATGAAACCAAAAGAGTGAACCATGAGGAACTGAATACCTCAAGCTAGAGTAGGGACGGAGGGAAAGAGATGAGGATAACGGGATATCATATTGTCTTCGGCCTCCCAAGTAGCACCCTCAACTAATTGATTCCTCCAAAGAACCTTAACCAAATCAGTTTCTTTATTTCTCAACTTTCAAACTTGCCGGTCTAACATCTCAACCAAAATTTATTTATAAGAAAGGCTATTCTTTATGCCAAGACTCTCCAATGGTACTATAGATGTCAGATCACCAACACACTTTTTCAACAAGGAGACATGGAAAATCGGATGCACCGATGTCAAGTCATTAGGCAATTCGAGTTCATAAGCAACTTTACCAACACGCCTCAAAATCTAATATGGACCCACATAACGGGGACTAAGCTTCCCTTTCTTTCCAAATCTCATTACACCCTTCATGGGTAAAATTTTCAAGTAGACCCAATAATTCACCTCAAACTCAAGATCCCTTTTCTAACATCAGAATAGGACTTTTCTCATCTTTGAGTCATTTTCATCCTTTCTCTAACAAGCCGAACTTTCTCCATAACCTCATGTACAAACTCGGGACCTATCAAAGCAACTTCCTCCACTTCAAACCAAGCTATGGGGGATCTACACCTCATACCATATAGAACCTCTAATGGAGCCATACCAATACTTGAGTGATAGCTATTATTGTACGCAAATTCCATCAAAGGCAAGTGATAATCCCAATTACTCTTGAAGTCAATTACACAAGCTCACAACATATATTCCAAAGTTTGGATAGTAAGCTCCGCTTGGCCATCGGTTTGCAGATGAAAGGTCGTACTAAGCTTAACACGAGTACCAATCCCCCTTTGGAAAGATTTCCAAAACATAGAAGAGAATCGGGTATCACAATCGAAGATAATGGATAAGAGAACTCCATGCAGCCTAACCATTTCTCTCAAGTACAACTTAGTGTAGTCCTCCGCTGAATAAGAAACTTAACGGGGATGAAATGAGCCAATTTCATCATTCGATCTACTATAGCCCAAATCGAGTCATGTATTCGCGGGGTGTAGGGTAAGCCAACAATGAAGTCCATATTCAAGTCCTCCCATTTCCAAGTAGGTATATAAATGTCTTGGGAGAAACCACCTGGTTTCTAATGCTCAACTTTCACTTGATGACAATTAGGACATTTAGCCAGAAATTTCGCAATATACTTCTTCATCCCATTCCACCAATAGACCTCCCACAAGTCACGCTACATCTTTGTGGCTCCCGGTAGAATGGAACATCAAGAAATATGGGCTTCTGATAAGATTTATTCTCTCAAGTCACTTACATTGGGGCACACAAATGTCTTGATAGCGAAGCACACCGTCTCCCCCCTTGGGAGAAAGCCTAAATGGACTTTTTAAGCACCACTTCCTTCAATTCAACCAAAGTCGGTTCAAGACATTCCTTTGCTTTCACTTCCGACACAAAGGACGATTTTGAACTATTATGGACCATAACACCACCCTTGCTAGAGTAAACTAACCAAACACCCATTCGGCACAATCTATGAACATCTCTAACCAACTCTTTCTTACCATCCTCTATATGAGAAACACTACCTATTGACAATCGACTAAGAGCATCCGCTACCATATTTTCTTTACTGGGGTGATAGAGAACACTCATATCATAATTCTTTAGTAACTCAAGTCACCTTCTTTGGCAAAGATTTAGATCTTTCTAATTAAACAAATATTGCAAACTTTTGTGGTCTGTAAAGACATCCACATGAACACTATATAAGTAATGCCTACAAATCATTAAAGCAAACACAGCTGCCGCTAGTTCTAAGTCATGTGTAGGATAGTTCTTTTTCGTGCACCTTAAGTTGTCTTGAGGCATAGACAATGAATTTCCCATTTTGCATAAGGAAACATCCTAACATAATTCTTGAAGCATCACAATAAACAAAAAGCCCATTGGTTTCTTCCGGTAAAGTTAACACCGGAGCGGAAGTAAGGGTATCTTTCAATTCCTGAAAACTCTTTTCCCATGCTTCCGATCATATGAATTTTGATTTATTTTGGGTCAATGCCATCAATGGAGAGGCAATCGAAGAAAACCCTTCCACAATCCTTCTATAGTAATCGGCCAAACTCAAGAAACTTCTAATATCCGAAGGGGATAGAGGTTTAGGCCAACTCTTAACCGCATCCATTTTCTTTGGATCTACATCAATAAACAATCTGACCAAGAAAAGCCACCGACCTAAACCAAAACTCACATTTACTTAAATTTTCAAAGAGTTTTTGATCCTTGAGAACTTGCAACACAATCCTCAAATGATCGGTATGATCATCTTCACTCCTTGAGAAGATCAAGATATCATCGATAAACACAATCAGAAACATATTTAGGTATTGTCTAAACACCTTATTCATCAAATCCATATATGCGGTAGGAGCATTAGTCAAGCCAAATGACATCGCAAAAAACTCAAAGTGACCATATCGAGTTCGAAAAGCCATTTTCAGAATGTCATCTTCCTTTACCTTCATTTGTGATAACCTGACTAGAGGTTTATCTTAGAGAAGTAATTTGCTCCTTGTAGTTGATCAAACAAATAATCTATACTTGGAAGAGGATACTTATTCTTAATGGTAACCTTGTTCTATTGTCGGTAGTCAATACACATATAGAGTCAACCATCTTTCTTTTGAACAAACAAAACTGGTGCACCCCATAAGGAGATACTCGGTCAGATGAACCTTTTATCCAACAACTCTTTCAATTGCTCTTTTAATTGCTAAAGTTTTCCCGGTGCCATTCAGTAAGGAGGAATAAAGATAGGTTGCGTATCTAGGAGAAGGTCAATACCGAAGTCTATTTCACTTTCAGGAGGAACAACGGGTAGGTCATCAGGAAGCACTTATAGAAACTCATTTACGATGGGGACCAACTTAAGAGTAGGGGTTTGGAATCCATATCCCTGACCCTAACTAGATGATATATGCAACCCTTAGAAATCATCTTTCTAGCTTTAAGAAAGGAAACAAACGGACTCTTAGGCATAGAATTTCCACCTTTCCACTCTAGGATAGCCTCATTTGGAAACACAAACTTGACCACTCGGTTTCTACAATCAATAGAAGCATAACAAGAATGCAACCAATAAATGCCAAGAATAACATCAAAATCAGCCATTTCAAGATCTACAAGATCAACAAGAGTGACTCTATGGGATAAGGAGATGGGACAATTTCTATAGGCTCTCTTAGCCACAATAGATTCACCAATATGAGTAGAGACAAAATAGATTCACCAAAAGGGTCAATCAACACATCAAGAAGAATAGCGAACCTCACGGCAACATATGGCGTCACAAAAGATAAGGTAGCACCAGGATCAAGCATAACATAAATATCTAGATAAAAGACTTTCAACATACCGGTAACCACATCGAGAGAACCTTCTTGCTAACGACGAGTCTGAAGTGCATAGAATTTTTTTTGCTTCTGACTCCCACTAGAACCCGACGAAGGATTAGGCTGAGCTTGTCGACGGTTCTCTCCTTCATTCTTAGAAACTGAGTGAGAATCACTTATCTTGTGATCCGTCTTGCCATAGCTGTACCAAAACATGCCTTAGAACAAGCTAGATATCTACCATCATGCTTCCTTCCACACTTAGCACAAGTAGGCAATGAAGATCCACTACCGTTTCCTCCTTAGGGCTTAGGGTTAGGCACTCTATTTTTGTTTAACCAGGAGGAGCATTAGAGGAACCTTGACTGGAAAAACTTTGTCGAAACTTGGAAAAACCATGTCCATCGTACCTTGAGTATGAAAATTCACCGTCACTGGTCCTTGCCTTCTTCACCTCCCTAGATCTCTCCTTATGTTACTCCTCTTCTATTTGTTAAGCATGAACCATAAGACGAGAAAGATCCATTTCATTGATAAGCCTGGAGGGACGACATTCCTTAACCACCACATCAGACACGACCAAAACAAACTTACTCATCCTTGCCCTAGGATTGGCAACCATAGTAGGAGCATACCTAGACAATTGTGTGAACTTCAAAGCATATTCCTTCAGACTCATGCTTCCTTGACGAAGGTTGATGAAGTCTAGTACATTCTCCCTCATCTCAAGTGGAAAAAACCTATCAAGGAAAGCAACTTTAAACTTTTCCCAATTGAGAGGACCAACACATACCGCCCTCCCTTCCTTCAATTGGTTAACCCATATATACTTGAGCAACACCCTTAAGTTGGTAAGTGGCCAATTATGCCTTTTCAACCGGTGTCACTCCGATGATCATCAACACCTTATAAACTTCATCAATGAACTCTTGAGGATCTTCCTCAACCTTAGAACCGTGAAACTCCTGGGGATTCATTCTAGTGAAGTCCCTCACTCTAGATGCCACAGTACCCACATTTAGGTTCACAGGGACCACAACCTCCCTATTGGCTTGAGCCATCATTGCTTGAGCCAACACTTGAAAAACAGCACTAAACCCTACGGCTGTTGGACCACGGGGCATAGACCCACCTACGGTCCGTAGGTCCCTCCGTGGTCCATGCCTGGACCACTTTAGGTTGCCCTCTCTACAGCCTCACCTACGGCTCGTGGTTCGACCCATGGCCCGTGGTTGGGCCTCGTGGATGGCACCTGTAAGTCCTGAAAAAATGCTATATTTCCCTCTTTCGAATCCGGGGTGTTACATTATCTCCCTCTTGGGATCATTCGTCCTCGAATGAGATTCTAAGCACGTTTCTAAACGAAAAGTCTCAAGACTATCAGCCCATCATGCATGCAACTCCTCAAAATGCACACAACTATGTAGGAAACATTAACTCCAAGCTAAACATACTCAATGCACCATAAGGAAGTAGGAACTACATCTACCAACATGCTATCATCTCCAAACTTAAAAGCATGGTCAACACAATCTCATGGAGCCTAAATTCAATCAATACTCAAGGAGGAAATCTCCACTCTGAGTCAAGGCATGTTCAACAATTAATCTCATGAAGTCTATAGGCAACTCATACTCAATGCCAAACAACATGAGGAAAATAATTAACATAAGTCATTTCCTTCAAAACTTAAGCAATTCATGAACATACATAATCATAAGGAAATCATGTAAACACATAAAACACACATGACTTCTAATCATAGAGCAAATCAAGAGAAAATTCATTACCTCAAACTAGCATAGGAGCAGAAGGGAAAAGATGAGTATATCGGGACTTCATGTCGGCCTCGGCCTCCCAAGTAGCACCTTCAACTAGTTGATTCCTCCACAAAACCTTCACGGAAGCTATTTCCTTGTTTCTCAATTTCGTAACTTGCCAGTCCAAAATCTCAACTGGAGCTTCCTCATATGAAAGTCTTTCATCAACTCCCAACCCTTCTAGTGAAACTATAGATGTCGGATCTCCAACACACTTCTTAAGCATAGAGACATGGAAAATGGGATGCACGGTTGCCAACTCATTTGGCAAGTCAAGCTCATAAGCAACCTTACCGAAACGTCTCAAAATCTCATATGGGCCTACAAAACGGGGACTGAGTTTCCCCTTCTTACCAAACCTCATTACACCTTTCATTGGTGAGATTTTCAGGTAAACCCAATCATGCACATCAAATTCAAGATCCCTCTTTCTAACATATGCATATGACTT
This sequence comes from Solanum etuberosum, assembly GCA_029582245.1. Classification (NCBI taxonomy): domain Eukaryota; kingdom Viridiplantae; phylum Streptophyta; class Magnoliopsida; order Solanales; family Solanaceae; genus Solanum; species Solanum etuberosum. Next base: position 32,034 of record JAJONR010002931.1, read on the forward strand.
TTTTCAACTTTGGGCGGTTATCAACCTCTCTCGAATGAGTCAAACTTTCTCAATAGCCTTCTGAATTAGTTCGGGCCCTATCAAGGCAACCTCACCCACCTCAAACCAACCTATAGGAGATCTACACCTCCTACCATCAATAGCCTTAAATGGGGACATACCAATACTTGAGTGATAGCTATTATTATAGGCAAATTCAATCAAAGGCAAATGGTCATCCCAATTTCCCTTGAAGTCAATCACACAAGCCCTTAACATATCTTCTAAATTCTGAATGGTACGCTCCGCTTGCCCATCGGTTTGTGGGTGAAAAGTTGTGCTAAGCTTAACCTTAGTTCCCAGACCCTTTTGGAAGGATTTCCAAAACTGAGAAGTAAACTGAGTACCTCTATCGGAGATAATGGACAAGGGCACACCATGCAATCTCACCAGCTCCTTCAAATATAAGTTGGCATAGTCCTCCGCCGAATAGGAAACCTTGACGGGAAGGAAATGAGCCGATTTTGTCTTTCGGTCTACTATGACCCAATTAGAGTCATGTTGTCACCGGGTGTGTGACAACCCTACTATAACGTCCATATTTACATCTTCCCACTTCCAAGTAGGAATGCTAATATCTTGGGATAAACCTCCCGGTTTCTGATGCTCAACCTTTATATGTTGGCAATTTGGACATTTAGCCAAAAATCCTGCAATATCTCTCTTTATCCCATTCCACCAATAGACCTCTAGTAAATCACGGTACATCTTGGTGGCTCCCGGGTGAATAGAATATCGAGAACTATGGGCTTCCTCCAAAATTTATTCCCTTAAGTCATCAACATTTGGATCACATAAACGACCTTGGTATCTAAGTACCCCATCCCACCGTTGGGAGAAAGCCTTAACGGACTTCTTGAGTACCGCTTCTTTCAATTCTACCAAAATTGGATCAAGACCTTGTTTAGCTTTCACATCGGCTACAAGAGATGATTCGGAACCATTGTGAACCGTAACACCACCCTTGGTGGAGTCCACTAGTCAAACACCTAATCGAGCCAATCTATTCACATCTCGAACCAACTCTCTCTTTTCTTCATCAACATGAGCCACACTACCCATAGACAACCGACTAAGGGAATCCGCCACCACATTAGCTTTGTCGGGGTGATAAAGAAATCTCATGTCATAATCTTTCAATAACTCAAGCCACCTTCTTTGGAAAATATTCAAATCCTTTTGATTAAACACATATTGCAAACTTTTTTGGTCGGTAAACACAGCAACATGAACTCCGTACAAATAATGTCTCCAAATCTTTAGAGCAAATACGACCGCCGCCTAACTCAAGGTCGTGAGTAGGATAATTCTTCTCATGGACTTTAAGTTTCCTTGAGGCATAGGCAATAAATTTCCCATTTTGCATTAGAACACACCCAAGCCCAATTCTTGAGGCATCACAATACACCACAAAGCCATCCGTCCCTTCCGGTAAGGTCAACACCAGAGTAGAAGTAAGCCTATCTTTCAAATCTTGGAAAATTTTCTCACATGCTTCCGACCATATGAACTTAGTCTTCTTTTGAGTCAAAGCCGTCAAAGGAGAAGCAATGGAGGAAAACCCCTCAACAAATATTCTATAATAACCGGCCAAACCCAAAAAGCTTCTAATATCCGAAGGAGTTAGAGGTCTAGGCCAACTCTTGACCGCATCCCTCTTCTTAAGATCCACCTCAATACCCTTGCTTGACATAATATGACAAAGGAAAGCTACGGACCTTAACCAAAATTCACATTTGCTAAACTTTGCAAAAGGTTGTTAGTCCTTTAGGATTTGCAATACGATCCTCAAATGATCGATATGCTCATTCTCACTTCTTGAATAGATCAAAATATCATCAATAAACATAATCACGAACCTGTCTAAGTATTGCCTAAACACTATATTCATCAAGTCCATAAACACCGCCGGGGCGTTAGTTAAACCTAAGGACATCACCAAGAACTCATAATGTCCATATCGGGTTCTAAAGGCCATCTTCGGAATATCATTTTCTCTAACCTTCAATTGGTGATTACCCGATCGAAGATCAATCTTAGAGAAATAACTTGCTCCTTGAAGTTGATCAAATAAGTCATCTATCCTTGGGAGAGGATAGTTGTTCTTAATAGTCACCTTGTTCAACTGACGATAGTCGATACACATTCGTAGTGAACCATCCATTTTCTTAACAAACAACACCGGAGCACCCCATGGAGAGATACTCAGTCAGATGAAACCTTTATCCAATAGATCCTTCAATTGTTCTTTCAACTCCTTAACTTCAACCGGAGCCATTCTAATAGGAGGAATAGAGATAGGTTGCGTATCCCGAAGAAGGTCAATACCAAAGTCTATTTCCCTTTTGAGATGAATATCGCGCAAATCATCAGGAAACACTTCCGGAAACTCTTTAACAATGGGGACCGACTCAAGACTAGGGACTTCGGAATCCACACCCCTCAACCTAACTATATGGTAGATGCAACCCTTAGATATCATCTTTCTAGCTTTTAAACAAGAGACAACTCGACTCTTAGGCATACAATTTCCCCCCTTACATTCTAGGATAGGCTCATTTGGAAACTGGAATTTGACTACCCGAGTTCTACAATCTATAGAAGCATAACATGAATGCAACCAATCCATCCCAAGTATGACATCAAAGTCTAGCATATCTAGCTCTACCAAGTAAACAAGAGTAACTCTATGGGATAAGGAAACGGGACACTTTCTATATACCCTTTCAGCCAACACAGAATCACCAACAGGAGTAGAGACAGAAAAAGGTCCTAACAACACTTCGGGGAGCACATCAAACCTCATAGCCAAAAATGGCGTCACAAAAGACAAAGTAGCACCGGGATCAAGCAAAACATAAACATCTATTTGAAAAAACTTTTAACATACCGGTCACCACATCCGGGGAACTCTCTTGATCACCTCTAGTTTGGAGAGCATAGAATCGGTTTTGCTTAGGAGCATTTGCACCCGAACCATTTGGACCGGATGAGGGGTTGGGTTGAGCCATACGGCGATTATCTCCCTCATTCTTAGCAACCAAAGGACAATTTCTTATCTTGTGATCCATCTTACCACACCCAAAGCAAGCATTGGAACCCGCTAGACACTTACCCTCATGGTTTCTCCCACACTTGGCACAAGTAGGCATCTTGGACTTACTACCATCTCCTTGAGGTTTAGGGTTAAGCATCCTTTCATTGTTAGATCTTGGAGGAGCATTAGAAGATTTTTTGCCGGAGAACTTTTGTTGAAACCTTGAACAACCCTGTCCACCAGACATAGAATATGAATAGTTACCATCATCCACTCTTGCTCTCTTTGCCTCTCTAGATCTTTCCTTGAGCTTTTATTCCTCAATTTGTTGGGCATGCACCATAAGGTGAGAAATTTCCATGTCATGGACAAGCATAGCGGTGCGGCATTCTTTGACTACCATGTCGGACACTGCAGACACAAACTTGCTCATCTTAGTCCTACGATCCACTGCAATAGAGGGGGCATATTTGGATAACTGAATGAACCTCAATGCATACTCCCTCACGCTCATACTTCCTTGCCGAAGGTTAATGAACTCTAGCACCTTGGCTTCTCTCATCTCAAGAGGGAAAATTCGATCAAGAAAAGCACTTTTGAACCTTTCCCACTCTATAGGACCCGCTTCTTTCGGCCTTGCCTCTTTCCATTGAGTGAATCAAATCTGAGCAACCCCTTTGAGTTGGTAAGCAGCCAATTCCGCCTTCTCTACCAGAGTCACTCCTATAATAGCAAGTAGCTTGTAGACCTCATCGATAAATTCTTGAGGATCTTCCTCCATTTTGGAACCATGAAATTCGGGAGGATTCATCCTTGTAAAGTCACTCACTCTTGCCGCCACCATACCCACATTTGGGTTCACGGGAGCAACCACCTCTCTTTTGGCTTGTGCCGTCATGGCTTGAGCAAAAACCTGAAAAGCTGACCTAAACTCCGCATTTGTTACATTCTTAGCCAAAGGATCAATCGGAGCTTGAGGAGGAGCTTGGGGAGGAACTTCTTATCCCACATTGTGTCCCTTAGTCCTTCTAGCATTAGTCCTTCTAGTAGTCATATCTGAAAACCATCAGGTAAGGATTAGGAGAAAGACTTTATAGAGTTAAACTCCATGGCACGACTTATAGAAATGAATAAGTGAAGTTTCCTAAACATCTAGTAGCCTCTCATTCATAAATGTGGTGCGCTTCACACTTATGAACAAGACTCTACTTGACGTGGTTTGAGACATCCTAGAATCATTCTAAACCTTGTGCTCTGATTACCAAGTTTGTCAGGACCGAGAGGTACCCCCTAGATGTAACAAGGCGTATAAGACCGCGAGAGGCTTCATACAAGCCACTTAGCATATCATAACATAAATTAATAGAAATGAGCGGGAATTTAAAACATTTCAACACAATTAAAGTCTTTTACAAAATGACCGAAGTCTAATATCATAGTCTCAAACCATCTAAACAACATGAATAAAGTCTTGGGTCATAACCTATACAATCGTCCAAGACATAAAAGAAAGACATAAAAGAAAGTGGTGATCACATCCTTGAACACAATGAGGACTCACCAAATCTTCTCTCCCTTGATCAACAATGAAGCTAGCCATGAATTTGAGAATCTATATCACCGGAACCTACATTTGATAAGAATGTAGGCAAAGTATGTATTAGTATAAGAATGTACTAAATATGATAGCTAGTATAAACAACATAACATGATGGTTAGTCAATATAAACCATAAGCATAACAATACACATATATCGTCATCATAATGAAGAAAGGAATACTTATTAAGAAACCTGACTCATCCTTAGTCATGACTTGGGTCATCCGCCTCTAGTCAACTAACCTCATGGGAGGCATCTCAAGCAACAATCCAAGCTATTCGTTCTTTACATCATAGTTCTCATAATTCATACCTACTTTTAAAGACAAGGGGGTTCACCTTTTTTCCTAACTTATAAAGGCTAATGGGTATTCGCCTCTTGCCTTACTTACTCTTAGATTGTGGGCACTCGCCTCCACAATCTCATTATATGATGCGGGTACTCGCCTCCACACCATTTCTCAAGGATCATGGGTACTCACCTCCATGTCCATTCATCATAGTAAGAACGTGGGGACTCACCTCTTGTTCAATTCTAAGGAATAGGGTAATCGCCTCATATCCTTTCATGGGGAGGTCAAGGGTAATCGCCTCTAGCCTCATCAATTACATAATCTTTTATTATAGATTCATTTTAGGTGAGAAATCCTTTCAACCTAGAATCATTCATGTGAGAAAACCTTTCACATTCATACATTTATAATTAAGCAATTCATGTGGGAAGTATCCTTCCTCATCAATAACATCAATTACCAACAATTCACATCATATGCTTTACTCTCAAAGCCCTAGATCTCATGATCATCATCTAAGCTTCATTCTAAAGCAATTCTAATCATAATTCATCAATCTTATATGGACAAGCCTAAACCCACAAAGTTTTCCTTCATGGAATCAACCCAATTATATCAATTATAGGTTAGAATCATGGAATAGGCATGGTTACATGTAATTTCATCCTAAATACATGAAATTCTATCAATTCAATCATAAATAACCATAATCCACTCAATTGGATCAGCATTCATCATAACCCACAACATTAGAAGAAACCCTAGCTAGAATTGGGGAATTCTTCATCAAATTGAGGAAATTCTAGGGGACTCCATGGGAGGAAGGATCCCATGGATGAAAAGCCATCATACCTTGATTACAATGCCCTCACAAGATTGAAGATTGGAGACTTGAACTTGACCTAGCTTCAATTTCTTCCTTCTTCTTCCAACTTCTAGAGAGATAATATTTGAGAGGAATTTTGGGTTTTCTTTTGGGATTTGGGAGAATGACTTGAATGGGGGATTGTTGGGGTTAGAAACACTTACATAGATGTTCTAGACTTAGTCAACACGACACCACATTGATTTAATTAAAACCGGAAAAACCCTTAAGTCCCTAAAATAACTATCTAGCCCCTGACCCACGAGACCACGACTGACAGACCGTGGATGGACCTACTGTCCATCCTGGTCAACTGTGGTTCGGTGGTTTGGGACTTGAGTTTCTGGACTTCGACCTACGGCTGCTGGACCACGGGGCGTGGACCCACCTACGGTCCCTCTGTGGTCTATGCCTTGACCATTTTAGGTGGCCCTCTCCATGGCCTCACCTAAGGCTCGTGGTTCGACCCACGGCCCATGGTTGGGCCTCGTTGATGGCACCTGTAAGTCCTGAAAAACTGGTATATTTCCCTCTTTCGAATCCGGGGTGTTACATATATAGAGTTACACTATATCCCACGAATTAGAGTAATGAAAGAAGTAGAGTTTTGTAATTATCTTATAGCTTCTTATTTATAACTTTGGCGCACTTCACACTTATGAACAAGAATCTACTCGACGTGGCTGATGAGACATCATAGGACCTTTATAAACATTGTGCTCAGATACCAAGTTTGTCACGAACCAAAGTACACCTCAGACGTGACATGCCATATAGGACTCCGAGAGGCCCTACACAAGCCACTTAGCATGCATAAATAAGATAATAGAATTAAAAAGTTCAAAAGACAGTTTATATCATAAAATATTTGTTAAAGACGAAGCGGAAGTCTACATACTCTCAAACAATCTATTACATCAAGAGTGATTGGGACGTAACCCATACATCACTTACAATATCTGAAAGGTAAAGACAAAAAAATAGAAGGTTCGATCCTCGGACATGAGGATTCACCAATACTCAAGACTACCAAAGTGGTCACTAGCCAGGGGGATGATGAATCGGAGTGTCGGACCTTACATTTATAGAAGAATGTAGGCAATACTATGCGCTAGTATAAGAATATATCATGTATGATAGCAATGCATAAAAGTTACCAAATAATGCCAGAAGGAATTTTCAAGATATGAAAAGAACTAGTTTAAAACATAACATAAGAGATTAGAAGTATAATCATGATCATGGTCAATGCAAGTAAAATTCATCTTTGAACACATGTGAGATACTTCTAGAAGTAACCTTAGTTCATCATTATTGTGGGAGTTAGCTTTAACCAACGTAGAGACCATGTAAGCTATAACATGGAATCCGGTGTCTACCCCACATCGAAAAGGGATGTCCTCACTTTCCAAGGTAAAAACCATAAATTTCTAGCTTAAGTTGATCTACTAGCTAATGTCTATCTAAGACAACCTATGATGGCACATAGCTTATGGGACACGGCGAATTCCCACGGAATAGTCATCAATCATATTCATCTTTATCTTTAAAGGACATGCGTAATCGTCTTTTGTCTTATCATTTGGGGACATGGGTAATCGCCTCCTGTCTTATCATTAGAATAGCTCCTAAAAATTAATTCATAGTTTAGTTTAGAAAACCTTTCAACTCTAAGATTTCTTTGAGTGAGAAAACCCTTTCACATTCATGTACTGAGTAGTATGTGAGAAATCCTTTCACAAAAATAACATTTATGCTTCACTCTCAAAGTAATCATAAATCATTTTCATCAATTTCATAAGGGCATTCATATTTTCATAAAATCATCCTTCATGGTTCAATACCAACTTTCAATCATCATAGTCTAGAAAACATGGGTTAATCACGAGTTCATGGGAATTCAACTTTAAAACATAGAATTTTCTTAATTTATGCATAATAGTTGATAAAACAATCAATTAAATCAACATTGAATAGAACCCGTGACATGGAAGAAAATCCTAACTTCAATAGGAGATTTCTAACATGTAAATTTGAGAATTCAGGAACCTATGGAGGAAAGAGCTCCATAGGTGAAGACTATCATACCTTGATGCCAAAATCTTGAAATCAATGGAGGATTAGGAGAGTTGATCTTGAAACCCTAGTTTTCTTCCTCTTCCTTAGAGAGAGAAATATTTGAGAGGATGACTCGTTCAACTTTGGGGAATTTAAGAGAATGAATTGAATTGGGTGATTTGGTGGTTAAAAATTATTATATTGGGCTTTGGGTAGAGGGTAAAACGACATAGTATTAAGCTTAAACAATTCGGGAAAAGACCAGAAGCTCTTTTAAAATAACTATCGACCCTCACCGACGGCTTGACCTACGGTCCGTAGGTCCTACAACGGACCGTCCTGGTCGACCGTCAGTGGGTTCAGAGACCACCAACTTTGGGCCCCCAATGATAGGACCCTATATACGGTCTATGGGTCCACTTTCGGACTGTACATCCCATCGTGGGTCCCTAATTTTTATCTTAAAATCTCACCATGTCTGGGACTCACCTACGAGACCTACCTACAGCTTGTATGTTGAATGACGGACCATCCTGGTGAACCATCACAAAGTACTGTGACTAGACATTTTCTACTCAACTTGGACTTTAAACAGTCACACCTACGGTCCATGGTCCCACCAACAGACCATTGGTGGCTTCGTCTGTGCTGGCACTAGTCTTTTGGAAAAACTGAAATTTTTCCTTCTTTTCAAATCCTAGGTGTTACACCTTAAGACTATGTTAGACATCTGCTTCATTTTGTCAAACTCTTTGATATAAAAATTTCTTTCGAACTCTTTCAATTCTATTATGTTGGATGATGTATGCTAAGTGGCTTGTGTATGGCCTCTCGGGGTCTTATACGTCATGTAACATCTAGGGTCTACTTTGGTTCGTGACACTATTGTTGCAAATGGCTATGAAGAGATAGAAAATGATGTCGAACTTTCAATAGCAGAGATTAAAAATTTTGAGGCTAAGAAACCTCAAGGTGCAAAAGCCTTGAGAAAAATTCAAATTGGTGTTTCAAGAGCATATTTTGTAAAAACTGCTACTTGTGAGACTACAAAGCATGCTTGGGAGTCTGTGGAAGCTGAGGTGTATAGTGATGAAAAGGTACGCAGAATAAACCTTCAAACTCTTAAAAGAGAGTTTTAAAATTTGAAGACGATAGAATCTGAAAAATAAATGAATATTGCACATGAGTCATGAATATTGTTAATGAAATGAGAAATCATGGTTATGAAATTTATAACTAGCTAGTTGTGGAAAATATTCTAATTCGTGTCATCGAAAAGTATGAGTATATTGTTGTTATCACTGAGGAGATGAAAGATCTTTCCAACCTTTTCATGAAAGAGCTAGTTGGATTTTTTTTTATGCACACAAGAAGCAAAGATAGTTTTGTGAAGATCAACTCAAAGAAATGGCTTCACAGTTCAGAAACAATGAGAATTTTCAAAATTTCTCAACAAATTTAAAAAAAGTTACAATCCTAAAAAGAAGCAGGATCGTGATGTTTCTACTAAGAAGGTTGAAAAAAAGGTGAGAAAAGTACTAGTCTTTTTTGTAAAATTTGCAAAAAGACTAATCATAATTCAGAAAAATCTTGGCACAAAGACAAGCTCCAATGTAACTTTTGTAAAAAGTTTGGCCATATTGAGAAGGAATGCATGCACAAGCAATGGGAGCAAGAAATTTTTTGTGAAGGAAAGGAGGAAGAAAAGGAAGAAAACCTTTTCTTCGCTTCTCAATATGATGCTTCAGAAAAAAGCAATGAATTGTATGTTGATGGCGGTTGTAGAAATCCCATGACTGAAGATGAAAAGGCTTTTCTCTAAATTAATAGTGGTATCACTACTAAAGTGAGAATGAGGAATGAAGCCTTAGTTGACGCAAAAGGTAAAAGTGCCATTTTGATCAACATATAAGGGAGCGGTAAGCAAATTCATGATGTTCTTTATGTTCCTAACTTGGAAGAAAATTTGCTTAGTGTTTGTCAACTCATGGAAAATGGTTATTCTCTTGTATTTAGAGATAATTATTGTAAGATCTATGACAAAATTGAGCCAAATCAAGTCACTGTTGAATTAAAAATGATAAAAAGAAACTTTCTTTTACAATTTCATTGCAATGCATTTAAAAATAAAGTTGTAGATGATTCATGGCTTTGGAAAAAAAAGTTTTTGTGACATGAATTTTTATGGTGTGAAGCTTCTCAAGTAAAAATACATGGTGGAAGGCCTTCCTGAGATACATACTGAGGTGGATCCATGTAAAGGTTATATAATGGGAAAGCAGCATAGAAAGTCTTTTCCAAAAGGAAAGTGTTGGAGAGCAAGTGTACTTTTAGACCTAATCCATACAGACATTTGTGGACCAATGAAGACTCCATCTCTGGGTAGCCATAGATATTTTCTAATCTTTATTGATGATTTCTCAAGAATGACTTGGGTTTATTTCTTGAAAGAAAATTCAGAAGCATTTGCTACATTCAAGATATTTAAAACCTTTTTGTTGAGAAGCAAAAAGGTTACAACACAAAACCATTCGCAGTGATGGAGGAGGTGAATACACAAGTCAAGAATTTTAAGAATATTGCAAAAATGAAGGTATTCATAAGCAACTTATAATAGGGTACACTCCTCAACAAAATTGTGTATTGAAAAAAGAAATAGAACCATTGTTGAAATGGTCAGAACAATGATAAATGAGAAAGGAATGCCAAAATATTTTTGGGCAGAAGATGTACATACAACAGTGTACATCCTCAATAGGTGCTCGACAAGGGAATTGAAGGATAAGACACTAGGTAAGTCATTTTAAATTTTTCGAGTGTATTTTTTATGCTCATATACCTTCTGAGAAAAGAACAAAATTGGATGAAAAGAGTAAAAAAAATATATTTCTTGGTGATAGTGATGTGACAAAAGGCTATAGGTTTCTGAATGTCAAAACTAACAAACTTGTTGTTAGTAGATATGTCATTTTTGATGAAAAAACAACATGGAATTGGAAAGATAAAAAAAGTGGAGAGTACTTCTATCACTTCTTTAGATGTATCAAATCAAGAAGAGCATGAGGAAGAAGAAGATGTCCCTCAAGGGGGAGAAATCTCAGATTCAGTTGATGAAGAAGAACTCCAAGAGGAACAAAAATGTTGGGTGATATTTATCAAAAATGCAACTTTGCCGGCATTGAGCCTGAAAATTATGAGTAGGCAATAAAGCATGATGTTTAGAAGAAAGCCATTGCAGAAGAAATTCGGATGATTGAGAAAAATAATACTTGGGAGCTTGTGACTATACCCAAAGAAAGAGAAGTCGTAAATCTAAAATAGATTTACAAAATCAAACTCAATCAAGAAGGAGATATTTAAAATCCCAAAGCAAGATTGGTTGCTAGAGGTTTCACATAAAAACTAGGTATTGATTTTTATTTAACTTTCTCTGCAGTTTCACGTTTTGAGACAATTCGAACTGTGATTGTCATTGCTGCACAACAGGAATGGAAAAAATTTCAACTTGATGTTAAGTCTACATTTTTACATGGAAAACTTAATGAAGAGATTTATGTTGAACAACCTCAAGAATTTTTTGTAAGGGGGGAGAAGATAAGGTGTATAGGCTAAACAAGCTCTTTATGGGATGAAGCAAGCGCTAAGAGCCTGGTAAAATAAAATTGATATATACTTTTTGAAAAATAATTTTCAGAGAACTAAAAGCAAAGCCACTTTTTATGTCAAGAAAGAACATGGCAGCATTGTCATTGTTTGTCTCTATGTGGATGATATGCTCTTTAGCGGAAATGGTGTGAAGATGGTATAGAAATTCAAGAAAGATATGATGAAAACCTATGAAATGAGTGATCTTGGGTTGTTACATTATTTCTTGGGTATTGAAGTTTCTCAAGTGAAATTATTATTTCTCAAAAGAAGTATATTAAAAGTATTCTTCAAAATTCAAAATAATGGATTGTAGGTCTGTTGCCATACCATTAGCGGCAAATGAGAAGTTCATAAAAGATGATAGGGCAAAGAAAGCTAATAGCTCAATTTATAGGAGCTTGATTGGAAGCCTGCTATTTCTAACTTCAACAAGACTTGACATTATGTTTGCTACTAGTTTATTATCCAGATTCATGCAAGAACCAAGCCAAGTGCATATTGGAGCTGCAAAGCGTGTTCTACGATACTTGCAAGGAAAAATGGATTACAGGATAATGTACAAATTTCATAGAGATATGGACTTAATTTGTTGTTTTGATAATTATTTGGCTGGAAGTATGGATAACATGAAGAGTACTTCTGGTTATGCTTTGTTATTTGGTTCAAGTATTTATTCTTGGTTGTCAAAAAAGTGAAGCGTTGTTGCTCAATCCACCGCTGATGCAGAATATGTCTCAGCAGTTAAGGCTACTTCTCAAGCTATTTGTCTTAGGAGAATTATTGAAGACATTGGTGAAAGACAAAAAAGAGGGACTATTTTGTATTACGATAACGAATCAGCAATTGCCAACCAAGAATTCGGACAACCATGAAATATCGAAGCATATTTCCATCAAGTATCGTTTTATTCGAGAAGCACAAGAGAAAGGTGAAAATCAATTGCATTATTGCCAGGAGAACAACTTGCTAATATTATCACCAAAGCACTTCCAAGAGAAAAGTTTTTCTATCTTCGAGAACACATTGAAGTTGTTAAGCAAAGGCAATAAGGAGGAGCGTTGGAATTAATGCATTCACAAGGATATTATCCTTGATGTTTAGTCTTTAAATATTATCTCTTAGTCTATCAAGAAATTTATTAGGAGTTTGTAATACATGTATCTAGTTATTTGTGTAAGACTCTTGCTTGATCTTTTCAGTAGTACAAATAGAGATGTTATTAATGATTGTAATCATCTTAAGTGGTCTTAAGTAGCCTAATATAACTTGAGCATTATTAAAGAAAAGTATTCTCCTTCTATATTTCCTACAAGATTCTGCACCATTGCTCAAAATTTTCAACTTACTTGTGTTCGTCTAGATGTATGACTTTTGTAGGATAACACTGTCACACCCATTTTTGTCAGATTTTTCCAATTAAACTAACGTTACTGAGAAGGAATTATTTTATTTAAAAAACTAGAGTCGTCAGTTGGAATTGATTTATGGTGTTCCAAGTCACCTTTTTGAATCCCTAATCAAAAGGAAATGACTTTTTTTATTGTTCAATGAAAACAAAGGACTAGGTAAGGAATTTTTTTGATCCATAAAAAAGTAAGAGGCACTCCTGGAGGATCATGTGGTTCTAAAAAGTCATTTTTATCAACTTATACTTGACTTAAATCAGTGGTGGACAAATTAAATCGTTAATTAGGCCTATGGTTTGCTTAAATTTTTCAGTTTTATCATTCGTAACTAAGACAAGAAGTCTCAACCACAACGATGTACACTCGTAAGAACGCATAAACGCAACCTCACATTGTGTATCGCATCCTAAATTTGAGCATATATGTCTTGGTTTGTAGGTCAAGATGCGTAAATGGTACCTTGTCATTTTATTTATATTTCCTTATCTGAGACGCGTAGTTGAGACCGTATGCAAGAGGATATATTAATCGTGCCCTCGTTAGGGCTTAACACTTATGAAGCATTTATTCTAATAAGTTGGGACAACTAATTTTGTCCATTTTCTCTCATTTCTTTTATTTATTGCAACGGGTCTTAAAAAAATCATCTGACCTTTAATAACTTTATTAAGTATTTAAGCCCTTAGATTTCTTTCTTGAGCCAAAATTTCTATTATTGACGTATGAGTTCATTAAACTAACAAGCCTAATGCATTATTAACAATAAACAAACCTATTGCCATGACCCTATTTGCAAAGATAGGTAATCAAATATTATAGTGAACTACTCCCTATTAATCCAAATAAATTAAATCACTTTAAATTTAAAATAAAGTAAGCAAAACATGACAAATTATTAGAAAAAATAGAAGCATGCCAACCCGGAACTCACCAATGGATTTATGGATTAAGACCATCAAATTGGCCAACACATCACTGCCAAAAACAATATAAAACAAAATTAGGACAAGGAAGAAGAAAAATGTCTGTAATCTATTTGATTTATGGACAGCACCGTTGATCGGAGTTCGACTATAAACCTCATTAACCCCACTGATTTTGCTTCGAATAGAGAACTTTGTAGCTAGAAGAAGGTTGATTGGTGGTTTGAAATGGTAGAGATAATAGAAAACTTGAAATGCAAGAATATTTGACTTGTTTTTAGTATTTTTAAAGGGGACAAAGTTGTAAATAAGCGAGATAAACTAATACCCATTCATATTATGAATGTCATAAGAATCTAAAACCTCAGATAATGGGTTTAGGCGTTCATACTAGAAATGAAAAATACAAGATAAAATATGTTTCGAAAATATAGCGGATTATTAGCTAGTACACAATCACAAGTAAATAAAATAGAAAAAAAATAACACAAGGATTTAACGAGGTTAGGCTAGACTAATCATCCAAGCAAAAGTAGAGAGCGTTTTTCACTATGAAAAAAAAGAAGTGTACAATCCTTTAGAATCTCCAACTACATACCCTATGTATAAATCCCAGGTAGTCTCAAACTTATAAGGAAAAAGTTATCCTAATCCTTGAAGGACAACATATTTCTTTTCCAAATCTATTCGGACAAAGAGTCTCCTAAACCTATAGGGGTTATGTGTTTCCGAGAAAAAAATTCAAGACATAATCAACAAAATGTAATAACAAACATTATTAAAAATTAAACAAAGAAGAAGATGCAAACTTTTTGAGTAAACTTATCAATTTGAAGAACATTTCATGTTTTCCAACAAAACTTAGCAATTTCAACAGGCTAGACCAAACAATGGTTTATCAATACAAACTAAAATATCAATACCAACTAAAATATTCTTCGATGTTTCTGCATATAAAAGCACTTAAGGCTATAAAAGCCATGTTAAATAGCACCATATTATTTCTTGTTGGGATGGGAATCTTCTCCTTCATGGTCAACGTGAACATGTAAGTAAAGATCTTTGTTGTGGTTTTCTCTAACAAATTCACAAATACACGTATCATTTTTCTCCACAAAATTCCACTTACATAAACTGTGCCACCCACCAATTAGCCATATTCCACTGTCCTGCCAAATCTTGAGTTTCGCCTCAAATTCTCTGCCAACAGAGTCACAAATAGTCATGCTTGAAGGGAGTTCAAGTTGGTAATCTCTCACCACATCAGCCGGAATGTACTACAATTAGGAAAAAAGACATTGTTAAATGAGAATATTATAACATTGAACTATAAAAAAAAATCCACTAAAATAATTATAGCTTAATAATTACCGGATGATTTCTCCTATTTGGACGTATTTTTGTTACAAAGTAAGGATTATTTTTTTTGCTTAGTTTCACTTCCACTTCTAAATATATCTATAGCAAATTGGTCATGGGGATTATTCACCTTGCCAGCGGTCACAGTATTGCCTCTAACTGAATCAAAAAAAAGTTAACTGGTCAAATTCACAAAAAGAAATAACATGGATACTCAGAGTTACTCTATTTATTTTATTTTACAAGGTCATTTTTTATTGAACATGAGCTTTAAGAAAGAAATCAGACTTTTGATACATATCAAAAGTATTAGAAAATGATATTAAACTTGATTATTCTTTGTTATACCAAAAACTAAGAAAAAGTTCCCTTACAAGGCTCGTTTTGTCAGCGGACCAAACAACAAAACAATTTCAAAAAATATTTAAAACTTTTATCCTTAAATATATCATGACACTAATTTAAATACAAGATCATGTTTAAATATTCATAGATGTTAGTTTTGTAGTATCATACTAACAAAAGAGGAATTGAATTGCATATAAAATGAAACAGAAGAGTAAATTTAAAAATCTTTAATTTTTGTTTTACCTTTGGAATGTGATGCATTTTTGTTAAATATGCCAGTCCTTTCTTTCTCTTCCTCCATTTCTTCATATTCATCGTCGTCATCAGCATCATCCTCGTTTTCTTCTTCTTCCTCCTTATTATCATCTTCTTCTGATGACACCTTCTCTGTCTTTTCAGAGTCCTTCTCTTCATCCTCTTTTTCTACTACCATGTTATTCCCATCCCTATCATCAGAAGAAGAAATGCTCTTGCTATCTCTAGCCCTAGTATTCTCATTTGGCTCCAAAGTCCTTTGATGTTCAACATTCATTTCCTCTGTTTCCTCCTCCTTCACAACAAGTTTTAAACTCCCAACTCCTTTCTTTACACATCCAGTTCTTCCAGGTAGTTTGAAGTCAAAAATTTTGGTTCCATCATAGTAAAAAATAAAGAACTCTCCAAGCTCTACGATGTTGTCCTCAATGAATTTTATACATCCATATTCAAAATAAATCTCTTTTCATGATTTTCTTACCCCTATAGGCCACATATTTCCAAACCTGTAACACCCTGTATCCGAAAAAGGAAAATGAACCAGATTTTTAGGAAGTTACAGGTGCCAGCAGCGGAGGACAACCACAACCCGTGGGTTGAACCACGGACCGTCGGTGGGTCCGTGGGTTGGCCACCCTGCCTAGGGGTTTGAGGCCAAGGACCACGATACGACCTGAGGACCGTAGGTCAGACCATGGTCAGTGGTTAGGGTACGTGGTTCGAGGCCCAAGAATCCATGATTCTGACACCAAACCACAGCCCACCAGGACGGGCTGTGGGTCAGACCACGGTCCGTCGACTGGGTCTGTCGGTGAAAGCTAACAGTTATTTTTCAAGGGTAGTTGGGTCTTTTACTAATTAATTAGTTCCTATACTATGTCGTTTTACCCTTCACTAAGACCCCTATATATGCTTTTTCAACCCCCAAATTAATCCATTTACTTTATTCTTCCAAATTCCCAAAAGAAAACCAAATTTTTCTCCAAATATTCTCTCTCTAGAAACTTGAAGAAGAAGAAGAATGATTCATCTAGGGTTTCAAGCTAAGGTTTCAATTCCTCCATTTAAGGCTAGCAATTGGAGTCAATATATAATAGTTTTCATCCATGGAGTTCCCAAATTCCTCTATTTCAAAAGGTAGAATTCTGCAATTGAGTTAGGATTTTCTTCAATTATCACAGGCTCTCTTTATTATTGATTTAAATGATTTAATTATGATCCCTTATGCATGAATTGATGATACATGATTATTTTATGATGATTTCCCCATGAACCCATGTAATCCCAATATTTTCAAGTTATGAATCATATGATGTGAGATTTTGATCTTCAAGGAAGATTTTTATGAAATTAGGCATTTATTGCAAGCTTTACATGTATTTATGATGAAATTCATATCTAAACCATGTTTTCTAAGAGTTTATGATTGAAAGTAAGTTTTGACCTCAAGAGGTAAATTATGAACTTATGCATTGTTTTATCAAATCATTGCAAATGTTTTAAGGGTGCTTTGAGAGTAATGTACCAATGATGATATTGTGTTGTGAAAGGATATTCTCAGTAAAATACATACTAGCATGATGTGAAAGGTTTTCTCACATAGAAAGGATTCTTAGGTTGAAAGCATTCTCACCTAATTTAATCAAAGACAAGCACCTATCTTAATGAAACTAGCTTGAATTGGTTGTCTAAGGGCACCTTTTCATGATTAATGAAGTCAACTAAGAAATGACTATTCCATGGAAATTTATGCTTAGCACCGAGTGGATATAGATTGTGAGATGGAAGCTCTCATGTAGTAAAGGCCGGGTTTCCCAAGCAATCTCATGAGATGGAAGATCCCCCGTAGTAGAGGCCGGGTTTCTAGTTGAAATCTCCTTATCCCTTAACTATGTGCCTCCATAGATTGATTATCTAGTGGATCCACTTAATCTAGAAGTTCAAGGTTCTACCTTCGGCAAGTAGAACAACCCTTTTTGGTGTGGGAGGCACTAGGGGATTATATTATAGCTCGCATGGTCTCAATGTCGGTTAAGGCTAATTCCCCACAAGTAAGAATGAACTAAGGTTACTTCAAGAAGTATTGCATATGAGTTCAAAGGTTTTAAAGATGAAGTTAGCTTTCATTGACCACGATTTATGACTTATGTTTTATAACTCTTTCATATTATGTTTTAGCTTGGTCAATTGAATGTCATGAAATGAAATGTCCCTTTTAGCATGATTTAAATATTTTATGCATGGATATCATACTTGGTACACTGTTTTATACTAATGCATACTCTTGCCTACATTTTTCCCAAATGTAGGGTCCGATATTCAGGGTGCTCAGTTTCGTGGCTAGTTGGTGACTTGATTGATTCCCGAGCTTTGGTGAGTCCTCATGCTTTGAGGATGGACTCTTATTGTTTAGTTTATGTCATGTATTTCTCTTTTGGATATGATGTATGTGCTAGGTCCAATTTCATTCTATGTATTAGATGGCTATGATGAGACAAGAGTTTAGACTTCCGCTTTTCATTTTATAATTGTTTTTTTACTTGGACTATTGTTTTACTCTTATTGTTCTATTTCTTATTTTATGAGAGCTAAGTGGCTTGTATGGAGTCCTTCGGGGCTCTATACACCATTTTACATCTATGGGGTACCCTTGGGTCGTGACAAACTTCGTAATCAGAGCACAAGGTTTAGAATAGTCCTAGGATGTCTCATAAGCCACGTTTAGTAGAGTCTTGTTCATGAGTGTGAAGCGCGCCACATTTATAAATGAGAGGCTACAAGATGATTAGGAAACTCCAGTTCTTTTATTACTCTTAAGTCATGTGATAGAGTTTAACTATATAAGGTCTCTCTCCTAATCCTTATCCTATGTTCTTCAGGATATGGCTACCCGAATAGCTTATACTAGAAGGAATGCGAGGGATAATGCAGAACAAGAAGCTCCTCCCCAAGCTCCTCAAGTTTCGGTTGATCCTTTGGCCGAGCATGTGTCTAATGCGGAGTTTAGGGCTGCTTTTCAAGTGTTGGCTCAAGCCGTGATGGCCCAAGCCAATAGGGAGGTTGTGGTCCCGCAAGCTCAAATGTGAATTCAGCGGCTTCAAGAGCGAGGGACTTCACATGGATGAATCCTCCGGAGTTTCATGGTTCCAAAGTTGAGGAAGATCCTCAATAGTTTATCGACGAGGTTTATAAGGTTTTGATGATCATGGGAGTTACGCCGGTGGAAAAGGTATAGTTGGCCGCTTATCAATTGAAAGGTGTGGCTCAAGCATGGTATAACCAATGGAAAGAAAGGAGACTGGAAGACGGGGGTCCTCTTGATTGGGAGAAGTTTAAGGCCGTGTTTCTTGATAGGTTCCTTTCCCTTGAGATGAGGGAAGCTAAGGTGCTAGAGTTCATTAACCTTCGACAAGGGAGTATGAGTGTGAGGGAATATGCTCTAAAGTTCACTCAATTTTCTAAGTATGCTCCAACGATGGTTGCCGATTCAAGGTCTAAGATAAGTAAGTTTGTTTCAGGTGTGTCCAAAATGGTGGTTAAAGAGTGTCGAACCGCAATGCTCATTCATGATGTGGACATCTCTCGTCTCATGGTGCATGCACAACAAATTGAGGAGGAGAAAATCAAGCAAAAGTCTAGAGAAGTAAAAAGGGCTAAGACAGGTGATGGTAATTTTTCACATGCAAGGTCTGATGGACAAGGTCATCCAAGATTCCGACAAAGGTTTTCCGGTCAAGCTTCCTCCGATGCTCTTCTAAAGTTCAACCAAGAAAGGGTGTCTAACCCTATGCCTCAACGAGGTAATGGTAGTGGATATTCATTGCCTAGGTCTAATTGTACTAACTGTGGAAGGAAGCACGATGGTAAGTGCCTAGCAGGCATGGATGGTTGTTATGGTTGTGGTAAAAGTGGTCACAAAATGAGGGATTTCTCAATGGTTACGGCTAAGGGAAGAGAGGGCAAGCAAGCTACTCATAGTGGTTCAAGTTCCAATGCTCCTAAGCAAAACCACTTCTATGCACTTTAGACCTGAGGTGAAAAAGAGAGTTCTCCGGATGTGGTTACCGGTATGTTGAAAGTTTTCCGACTTGATGTTTATGCTTTAAGAGATACCGGTGCTACCTTGTCTTTTGTGACACCATATGTGGCTATGAGGTTTGATGTGCTCCTTGATGTGTTGTTAGAACCTTTTTCTGTCTCTACTCCTGTTGGTGATTCTGTGGTGGCTAAGAGGGTCTATAGAAAGTGTCCCATTTTCTTGTCCTATAAAGTTACTCTTGTTGACTTGGTAGAGCTTGATATGTTAGATTTTGATGTTATTTTGGGTATGGATTGGCTGCACTCTTCTTATGCTTCTATTGATTGTAGAACTCATGTAGTCAAGTTTCAGTTCCCGAATGAGCCTATCTTAGAGTGGAGGGGGAAAATTCTATGCCTAAGGGTCAGTTTGTCTCTTATCTTAAAGCTATAAAGATGATTTATAAGGGTTGTTTTTACCATCTAGTTAGGGTGAGGAATGTAGATTCTGAAACCCCTTCTCTTGAGTCGATCCCCGTTGTTAATGAGTTTCTGGAAGTATTTCCAGATGATCTACTCGGTATTCCTCCCGAGTGGGAAATAGACTTCGGTATTGACCTTCTCCTAGATATGCATCTATTCCTCCTTATCGTATGGCTCCGGCAGAACTTAAGGAGTTGAAAGAACACTTGAAGGATTTGTTGGATAAGGGTTTCATCCGACCGAGTATCTCTCCATGGGGTGCTCCAGTTTTGTTTGTTAGAAAGAAAGATGGGTCTCTTCGTATGTGTATTGATTATCGCCAGTTGAACAAGGTGACCATTAAGAACAAGTATCCTCTCCTAAGGATAGATGATTTATTTGACCAACTTCAAGGGGCAAGTTATTTCTCTAAGATCAATCTCCGATTGGGTTATCACCAATTGAGGGTGAAAGATGATGACATTCTGAAGATGGCTTTTCAAACTTGGTATGGTCATTATGAGTTTCTAGTAATGTCGTTTTGGTTGACTAATGCTCCGGCGGCATTCATGGACTGGATGAATAGGGTGTTTAGGCAATACCTTGACATATTTGGGATTGTGTTCATCGATGATATTTTGATCTATTCAAGAAGTGAAAATGAGCATATCGATCATTTGGGATTGTGTTGCAAATTCTTAAGGACCAACAACTTTTTGCAAAGTTTAACAAATGCGAATTTAGTTAACGTTTGTAGCTTTCCTTGGTCATATTGTCTCAAGCAAGAGTATTGAGGTAGATCCTAAGAAGATGGATGCGGTTAAGAGTTGGCCTAGACCTCTAACTCCTTCGGATATTAGAAGTTTCTTGGGTTTGGCCGGTTACTATAAGAGATTTGTTGAAGGTTTTTCTTCAATTGCCTCTCCTTTGACGGCTTTGACTCAAAATAAGGCTAAGTTCATATGGTCTGAAGCGTGTGAGAAAAGTTTTCAAGAGTTGAAAGATAGACTTACTTCCGCTCTGGTGTTGACCTTACCGGAAGGAACGAATGGTTTTGTGATTTATTGTGAAACCTCGAGAATTGGGCTAGGGTGTATGCTTATGCAAAATGGGAAAGTTATTGTCGATGCCTCAAGGCAACTTAAAATCCATGAGAAGAATTATCCTACTCACGACCTTGAGCTAGCGGCGGTCGAATTTTCCTTAAACGATTTGGAGACACTATTTGTATGTAGTTCATGTTGATGTGTTTGCCGACAACAAGAGTTTGCAATATGTCTTTAATCAAAAAGATTTGAATCTTCACCAAAGAAGATGGCTTGAGTTATTGAAAGATTATGACATGAGTGTTTTTTATCACCCCGATAAAGCTAATGTGGTAGTGGATGCTCTTAGTCGGTTATCTATGGGTAGTGTTGCTCATATAGAAGAAGAAAAGAAAGAGTTGGTTCGAGATGTGCATTGATTGGCTCGATTAGGTGTTCAACTAGTGAATTCCACCAAAGGTGGTGCTATGATTCACAATGGTTCTGAATCATCTTTTGTGGCGGATATGAAAGCCAAGCAAGGTCTTGATCCAATTTTGGTAGAATTGAAAGAGGCGGTGCTTAAGAAATCCATTGAGGCTTTCTCCCAAGGTGGGAGATGGTGTAATTAGATACCAAGGTCGTTTATGTGTTCCAAATGTTGATGACTTGAGGGAACAGATTTTGACAGAAGCCCATAGTTTGCGGTATTCTATTCACCCGGGAGCCACCAATATGTACCGTGATTTACGGGAAGTCTATTGGTGGAATGGGATGAAGAAGGATATTGCGGGATTTGTGGCTAAGTATCTGAATTGTCAACAAGTAAAGGTTGAGCATCTGAAACCGGAAGGTTTTTCCCAAGATATTAGCATTCCTACTTAGAAGTGTGAAGACATGAATATTGACTTTATTGTTGGTTTGCCTCGCACCCAGTGACAACATGACTCTATTTGGGTTATAATAGATCGGATGATGAAATCGACTCATTTCCTTCCTATCAAGGTTTCCTATTCGGCGAAGGACTATGCCAAGATGTACTTGAGAGAGATGTTAAAGTTGCATGGAGTGCCTTTGTCCATCATTTCCAATCGTGGTACCCAATTCACTTCTCAGTTTTGGAAGTTATTTCAAAAGGGTCTTGGCACTAAAGTGAAGCTTAGTACGACCTTTCATCCCCAAACCGATGGGAAAGCAAAGCGTACTATCAAAACTTTGAAAGATATGTTAAGCGCTTGTGTGATTGATTTTAAGGGTAAATGGGATGACCATTTGCCATTGATTGAGTTTGCCTATAATAATACATATCACTCGAGCATTGATATGGCTCCATTTGAGGTCTTGTATGGTAGGAGGTGTAGATCTCCCATAGGTTAGTTTGAGGTGGGTGAAGTTGCCCTAATAGGTCCCGAATTGGTACATGAGGCCATTGAGAAACTTCGACTCATTAGAGAGAGGTTGAAAACAGCTCAATGTCGGCAAAAGTCTTATGCCGATGTGAGAAGAAGGGTCTAGAGTTTGATGTTAACGATTGGGTTTACTTGAAAATCTCACCCACGAAGGGTGTAATGAGGTTTGGTAAGAAGGGGAAGCTTAGTCCCCGATATGTAGGCCCATATCAGATTTTGAGGCGTGTTGGCAAGGTTGCCTATGAGTTAGATTTGCCAAATGAGTTGGCATCGGTGCATCCTGTTTTCCATGTTTCCATGCTTAAAAAGTGTGTTGGAGATCCGACATTCATAGTTTCCCTAGAAGGGTTGGGATTTGATGAGAGTCTTTCTTATGAAGAAGTTCCGGTTGAGATTTTGGACCGACAAGTTAAGAAGTTGAGAAACAAGGAAATAACTTTCGTGAAAGTATTGTGGAGGAATCAGTTGGTTGAGGCCGAGGCCGATAGGAAGTCACGATATCCTCATTTTTTACCTTATACTCCTATTCTAGTTTGAGGTAATGAGTTCTTCTTGAGTTGTCCTTGTTTTGGGAGTCATGTGTTTTTATGTGTTTCCATGATTTCCTTATGTGATGCATGTTCAGGAAAACTTGTGTTTTGAAAGAAAATAAGTTTATATGATTGATTTTCCTCATGTTGTTGTGCATTGAGTATGAGTTGCCTAAAGACTTCATGAGATGAATTGATGAATATGCTTTAGCTATGCTTTTTGTGAGTGAATTGCATATGAGCTCCATGAGTTTGTGTTGAGCATGCTTTTAGCTTGGAGAAGGTAGTTTCTCCTTGAACGTGAGAAATTTTGAAAATTCATGCATATTGGATTGCTAGATGCAGTTCCTACTTCCTTGTGATGCATTGAGTTTGTTGAGTTAGAGTTGATGTTTCCTCTTTGATTTGTGCATCGCATGCATGATGGCATGTTGGACTTAGTGTCACCCCTCTTATGATGTTTTCAGAACGTCCTACCTTGGAGTCGATAGTTCCTCCTTGGTTGTATGCATTGCATTGTAGGTTGGGTTGTTAGTTCCTCTCCTACTCTTTTAGATCCAGTTTGAATCTCATTCAAGGACGAATGGTTTCAAGGGGGAGATATTGTAAAACCCCGTAACCAAAAAAGGGAAATGAACAAGATTTTTGGGAAGTTGCAGGTGCCAGCCACGGAGGCCAACCACGGACCGTAGATGAGTTTTTGGGTTGGCCACCCTGCCTAGGGTTTTGAGGCCAAGGACCACGACACGACCTACGGACCGTAGGTCAGACCACGGTCTGTGGTTAGGGTCCGTGGTTCGAGGCCCAGGAATCCATGTTTCTGACACCAAACCAAGGTCCACCAGGACGGGCCGTGGGTCAGACCTCAGTCCGTCGACTGGGTCCGTCGGTGGCAGCTCTCAGTTATTTTTCAGGGGCAATTGTGTCTTTTCCTAATTAATTAGTTCCTACACTACGTCGTTTACCCTTCACTAAGACCCCTATATAAGCTTTTTCAACCCCCAAATTAACCCATTTACTTCATTCTTCCAAATTCCCAAAAGAAAACCAAAGTCTTCTCCAAATATTTTCTCTCTAGAAACTTGAAGAAGAAGAAGAAGAAGGATTCATCTAGGGTTTCAAGCTAAGGTTCCAATTCCTCCATTGAAGGCTAGAAATTGGAGTCAAGGTATGATAGTTTTCATCCATGGATTCCTTCCATCCATGGAGTTCCCAAATTCCTCTATTTCAAAAGGTAGAATTCCCCAATTGAGTTAGTGTTTTCTTCAATTATAATGGTTTCTCTTTATTATTGATTTAAATGATTGAATTATGATCTCTTATGCATGAATTGACGATACATGATGATTTTATAATGATTTCCCCATGAACCCATGTAATCCCCATATTTTCATGTTATGAATAATATGATGTGGGATTTTGATCTTCATGGAAGAGTTTTATGAAATTAGGCATGTATTGCAAGCTTTACATGTATTTATGATGAAATCCATATGTAACACATGTTTTCTAAGAGTTTATGATTGAAAGTGAGGTTTGACCTCAATAGGTAAATTATGGACTTATTCATTGTTTTATGAAATCCATGCAAATGTTTTAAGGGTGCTTTGAGAGTAAAGTACCAATAATGATATTGTGTTGTGAAAGGATATTCTCACTAAAACACATACAAGCATGATGTGAAAGGTTTTCTCACATAGATAGGATTCTTAGGTTGAAAGGCTTTCTCACCTAATTGAATCAAAGACAAGGAGCTATCTTAATGAGACTAGCTTGAATTGGTTGTCCAAGGGCACCTTTTCATGAGTAATAAAGTCAAGTAAAAAATGACTATTCCGTGGGAATTTATTCTTAGAACCGAGTGGATATTTATACTGACATGAAAGCTCTCCCGTAGTAGAGGCGGGGTTTCCCAAGCAATCTAATGAGATGGAAGCTCCCCCGTGGTAGAGACTGGGTTTCTAGTAGCAATCTCCTTATCAATCAACTATGTGCCCCCATAGGTTGATTAGCTAGTGGATCCACTTAAGCTAGAAGTTCAAGGTTCTAGCTTGGGCAGGTAGAACAACCCTTTTCGGTGTGGGAGACATCGGGGGATCATATTATAGCTCACATAGTATCAATGTCAGTTAAGGCTAATTCCCCACAAGTAAGAATGAACTAAGGTTACTTCATGAAGTATCACTTATGAGTTCAAAGGTTTTAAAGATGAAGTTAGCTTGCATTGACCATGATTTATGACTTATGTTTTATAACTCTTTCATATTATGTTTTAGATTGGTCAATTGCATGTCAGGAAATAAAATGTCCTGTTTAGCATGATTTAGATGTTTTGTGCATGGCTATAATACTTGGTACATTGTTTTATACTAACACATAGTGTTGCCTACGTTTTTCCCAAATGTAGGGTCCGATATTCAGGGTGTCAGTTTCGTGGATAGTTGGTGATTTGATTGATTCTTGAGCTTTGGTGAGTGCTCATGCTTCGAGGACGGAGTCTTTTTGTTTAGTTTCTTTCATGTATTTCACTTTCATACATGATGTATGGTCTAGGCCCAATTTCATTCTATTGTATTAGATGGCTATGATGATGAGACAAGAGTTTAGACTTTCGCTTTTCGTTTTATAAAATGTTTTGTACTTGAACTATTGTTTTACTCTTATTGTTCTATTTCTTATGTTATGAGAGCTAAGTGGCTTGTATGGAGTCCTTCGAGGTTCTATACGCCATCTTACATCTAGGGAGTACCCCTGGGTCGTGACAAAACCTGTCCCTCAAGAAAAGGTTTCTTGGTAGTATGCCATTCTTGTAATCGGTATAACCCTTCGGAAGTTTCTGCGAAGAAAAAAAAGCTCACCTTTTGAAAAAATAAATGTAGAAGAACATTAATTTCTCTAAATCACATTGATCATATCATAACAACAACTTTCAGATGAAAATATATTTCAAATAAACTCAAAGTTTGAGACTTTTGCTATTAGAATTCAAGAATGTAACTATTTTAGAAACTATAAAATGGAATGTGAGGCCTTTTCATAGTTTTACCATAAAATTACTTCCTTCAACACTAATAATATTGTTAGATTGAAATGAAATATGCAATTTCTACTATTGATTGACTAAATTAAACATAATATTGATAAAAAAAAGTAGGGATTTAACGTCTATTGAAAATCGTATAAAAATTATTTGTATCAAAAAAAGGCCTCTATCCACCATTTACTTTCCCACCCATTATTTGTCATGACTCGAGCCTATACCCTGGACGTGGTATTAGTAGCACTTTGAGTAGTTGTGGGTCTTGTCCTGACACTCGTCTACATATAGTAAAGTCTTCATAGATAGAGAGTTTTGGAGAGTCATTCTGTTTCAGATATTTTATTTAAAACTAATGTTTCATACTCAGTATTTTAAGCGAAGTTTTAAGATTCAGTAAACTGTTTTTAAACGTTTCTTTCAATTTGATGCTTATGTATGCTTGAGTTAGTCTTACACTTGTAGTCAACCACAATGAGGGTTTGCTTGAGGGCCAGTAATGGTTCTCGAGTGCCGCTCATAGAATTAGAGTCCTCCGGAAGCAAGGAAACCTCACTTAAAAGATGACGAGCGGATGAAGTGATCTCAACAGACTCTTGTTGAGGATCCTAAGAACTTTTATTTGCATCAATAAAAGATGCAGGTCGAATGTCATCAACATTGAATGTACGAGTAAGTAATATAGCTGAATAACAAATAATTGAATGAAAGAACTGCAATAGATATAGATATATACTCAACCAGATGTAAAGAAATAAAGAAGTGAAATCATTAAAACTTTACAAAATACTTACTCATCTCTGAACTCAACATATTAAGTAATATAATAAAATACACTTTTAACTATATTTGGGAGATTCTCTAACCGACAACCATCATATACGTGATGATACAACGTCTCGCCCACGCTGCAAGAACTTTTCTATACCTTGCCAGGGTATAGAACACCTCAACTAAGTGGATACGCTAAGCTCTGCCCGAAGGCACTAAGGATTCATCTAAAAAGTATGATCCTTTACCCACGTTGGCATACATGGTTTATGAGGAATGCGAGTTGTCTGAACTCATCTCCATATCGGTGCTCCATACTACTCCCAATAATATATACTCATGATCAATGTTTAAAAACATACTCTTCCTCTGGTTTGAGATAATTGCTCAAACTATCCTCTTAAAAGAGGTAACTGCTCTGAAATATCTCTGAACTCATTAACTCATTTAGAAATCAAAGTTTCTCTTTTTCAATGTAAAAACTGATACCTTTGGGAATACTTAGTTCCCTTATAATCTTACTCAATTCATATTGGAAAATTCTTTCTCAAAAATATATCAAAATCATATTGTGATATGATCATTGATGACTCGAGAAGTCATACTGCATAACCATATTTTTTAGTTTAAGATACAAATTTAAAGGATTTTTAAATTTATATTTTGAATTTTAAAAGTGTTGAATTTTGTGGTGGAAACATGTGACACTTTTTACCTCTCCTACTATCTACAGATAGAAGATTAAAACAATCATAGAAAATAAAATAGTAATTTATTATATAATTCTATTATTTAATAATTTTAAAAATCATTTTTTATGATTGTGACATGTGACATTTACTTCTCCTATTTTATATACAGATATAGAATATATATATATATATATATATTATTATTATTAAAAAAATTTCCTTATATTTTTAAATCTTACCTCAAAATAGAAAATGTTAAAATTAAAATAAAGAAACAGTTTTCGTGGAAACGGATGGAAACTGATTAGCAATTTAAATCTCCTCCTCCTCCTCCTCTTCTTCCTCTTCCTCTTCCTCTTTATCTTCTTTCTCTTCCTCTTCTTCCTCTTCCTCTTCCTCTTCCTCCTCCTCCTCCTCCTCCTACTACTACTTCTCCTCCTTCTCCTTTTTCTTCTCTTTTTGTATCTTGTGGTTTTCCTTTATTTTTCGCTTCAATCTATTCCAATTTATGAGGACAACTAAAACATGCATGACATTGCTCCCCAATGAGTGTCGATTATATACGATCTGCCACATTCCTTGACTAAATGTGCTCTCTGAAGCAACAATTGACATTGGAATATTTAGCACATTCCTAGCTATGGTTGAAAGTACTAGATACTATTTTTGGTGGTCTTCCAACAATTCAGTGTGCTAACATTATTTTGAAAGGACTATAGGTCTGTCTTAAGTAATAATTAAGCTCGTCTCAATTTACACTCCTCTATAATAATGGCTCCTCAGAAGGACAAGATAGAGGAACAAAATGAGAATGTGTAGCATTATCAAGTAAAGTTATACAATGATTATATAATGTTTGAATATCATTATTTGTATATATAATTCTAACAATTCAGCCATAGTAGCAACATTCATACACGAATTTAACTTAGCACCAATCAAATAAATAGGAGGAATAGGAAAAAAGTATTTATAATTTTTTTCCATAATTTCAATAATAACCTCTTTGTAGTCTACTTTAAATTTGTATTCACTAAGAAATAAAGAAAGATTGGTTATGTAAGCTAAAATTACAAATACTAGGATAATTAGCACCAAAAAATTCAACAGTAGCGGTATAAGGTTTTTCTTAAATAATTAAAACAACAATAATTTTTACCCAATCAGATTCTTGCGACACGACTTCGGGAAATCTATATGCATAATAGTTAAAATTGTAGTTAAAGTCACACTATAAATATTGTACATTCTTAAAAAGTCATAAGTAGAATCTAACCTAGAGAACTGATCTCTCAGTCTATTCTTGACGCTACGGGGTACAAACTTGCCAAAAAGGCCTCGGAAAAATGTGTCCATCTCAAAGGAGGGGTCTCAACTTTTGTACACTCCATGAATATTTCAACACTCTGAAAATTCTAACCCAAAATCTGACCGATGAAAATTTCTGCAGTCCAATGTCATGGAAAATTTGTACTGCCCGTAGAGGGGTAGAACCAGGCCCTTGAAAGTTAATTCTCAGGTCTAATTTTCATAGACCCGACTACGGGCCGTAGAAGTTCCTACGATTCGTAGAAAGGCCTCGTGGAAACCAAGTCCTGAAGGACACTCCCACTAAGCTTTCTATGAGCGAGCAGGACTGTCGTCAAATTTTTTATGGGTTGTAGAAAGGGTGCATAATCCCCAATTTCAGAATTCTAGAAAACTCAACAAGTTCCTACGAGGGGGCCTACGGCCCGTAGACTTTTGTATGAACCATATATGCCCTTTCGTAGAGGGCTTCTGTTAGTTTTTAAGATGGGTAATTTTTGTCTTTTCCCACCCTTTCTAAATCTAAGCGCCAACGTTTTTACACCTAGTTAACGTCACAAGTATCTCCTACCACAAAGTTGAGTTGAAAGCTTCCTTACCGATTAAGTTTTGGTATATGATTCTACTTAGATCCACTTTAAACAAACATATCTCTCATAATATAATGAATTAGGTGTCCTATGACCTATCATATTAAAGGCTGATGAGTCTTCTCTCAACGCCACATAATTTACCTCATTTCAAGTTTGGAGTAAAATTTTATACTCATTTTAGTTAAGCTCTGTCAGGCAGTCGATGTGCTACAACCAGAACTACGGACAGTGGAATGTTCCATGAACCATAGAACCTTTTGTGAAGACTATCTACGAATCAACTAACTAGTTTTCCTCTCAAAATCATTTATCTAAACATTCAAGTATCCATAAATTCTCTCAAAACTCACCTAGGATTCCTCTTCTCCATCAAAAACCCTAAAACCTTCGAGTAAAAAATTCAAGATACAAAGGGAAGCTTTCAAACCAAGGTTTTCCCAAGTTTTTTTAACTCTAGAAACTCCATAAAAGAATCTCTTTTATCAAGATCAAGCACCAAGATTCCAAAACTGAAGATTTCATCCAAAAAAGGAAG
Organism: Solanum etuberosum; assembly: GCA_029582245.1. Taxonomy (NCBI): domain Eukaryota; kingdom Viridiplantae; phylum Streptophyta; class Magnoliopsida; order Solanales; family Solanaceae; genus Solanum; species Solanum etuberosum. The sequence continues at coordinate 62,244 of JAJONR010002931.1, forward strand.
TGTTCTTACTCGGGCTCAAGAAAAATCAAGTCTTCATCAATGTTTTTAGTCTAATAACTTCATAATCAGGTATGTAAGGCTATTTTAATTAAGCCAGTAATAATTAAATCTAGTGTTCTACTCAAAGTTCCAAGATTTTCTTGTATTCGAATTGCGTTCTATTTCTGAGTTTGACTTTGTTATTATGAGATTATAATATTCCATATATGGATAACCTTGGTTTCTTCATGCTATAATTTCACATGCACCCTAGTTTATGGTTTTTCCCTCAGTTTTATTAAATTCCTATATTATGAGATTTTGATACTTTATGCATTGAAATTCTTGAAATTATTATTCATGCATGTAGTCCCATATGAATTCTATATATTGAGTTTTACTAAAAGTATTTCGAGCTAGTAATTTTTTCTTACATTGATTTTGGAAACTAAAGAGAGTTTAAGAGAAAATTTTAAAGCATTATTTTCAAAAAAAAAGAGTTTAAGGGACCTTAAATGGTTCCAAATGTATCACTTTTACATTTAGAAAAAAATTATTATTTCAAGAGAAGCATAAAGAATTTTCAGAGTATTTCAGAAAGATTTCCTATAGCTTCACTTGCCTCTTAAAGAGGCCTCTTGAGAAATTATCTCAACCCAAAGAGTACTTTTACATGAGCATAGAGTTATATTTTTGGAGAATTATTGAGCACCAATTTGAGGTAAGAGTTAAGATAACTCAAAATCCATAAACCTACACCACTAGTGTAGATAGGATCATACCACAAGACAGGCAACTCCTCACCTTCCTCAAGAAAGATTTTTAGTGGATCCACAGTTCAGTCATTAGTAAGGTGTTTTTCCCTTTCGTGTAGGCTAATGTGTAATAATTACATGTGGATTTCATGATAGAAGGTATATGAATAGTTACTAGTTAGGATGAGTTAGAGTACACTTTAACTAGAAGGGGAGTTTATGTCCATGTGCCATTGTGTTAATGAAGACCAAGTATAGGTGTTGAATAAAAGAGCAGAGTATTCATGATGTTATAGATCCGAGTTAGGCTAATGATTTTTATTGAAGGGAGAGCCTTATGGTATTTAAATGGTTAAAAAACTAATTAGGAAATGATGTTTAGTGAGTGGGTAAATAGTACTTAGGTTGTTAAAAGGAATGTGAGTAGTACATGTGTATTATTATGACCCTTAAATGAGAGCAATGAAGTATGGCTAAGTCATTAGATTAACAAGAACATTATGAGTTGTACCTGAGATCATATGTAGTAAGACAATATTCTATTTAAGTTTATGATTTTCCATGTGTAGCTAGATAGTATATTTGAGTACTCAATGTGGAGTAGGCTGATGTAAGAATTATTTATCACCTTTTAAAGTTTGGTCGAAGGGATCATATATAGTCAATGATGACCCTCTTAAATATAGTTAAAGTTTCCTCTAGTTGGGTATATATGAACTTAGAAGGACGGGGTTGTAGGCCAAGAAGGAGAAGTCAGACTATTAAGAGTTAGATTAAGCGGCTTTATAAGCTAATGCGGGTAACGATTATAGAAAGACTTCAATAGAAGCAGGAAGAAGTTAAGAGAAGTAACTTAGAAAGAAGTCCTAGAAGGAATCTTAATACCTGCACAGGGAGAGTTTAGTAGACATGATATTAGCATTTTCCCGAGTATTAGAGTAAATAAAAAATAGACTAGTTTAGAGAAGATGAAATAGATCTATAGCCTTAGAGTGTTAGCGTAAGACCTAAGGGGGAGATGATAAGGTAAGGAACCAAGTCAAGTGTTAAGAATTAGACACTGATGTGTTTAGATGAAAGAGTTATATTGTTATATCAATCCATTCATAATCTAGTATATTCCTCAAAGTTCAGTCACTACCACATCCTGTTGATGACTCTATCATCATAATTGTGTCCATCACCTATGCTCATACACTTCAGATAAATCCATATCTATGCTCAGTTCCCAGATTGAGGGGCAAAGACTTTAGCCGATTGATCTCAATATTACTCTTTAAAGTTATGGATATCAGTCTCATGATAAGAACCTATCATATAAGCACTCGTGTCTCATAGTATGCTCTGTCTTGCGAATTCATGACTTACACTCAATGGTTAATGGAATAATGTTATGTCATGGATATTCTTAAATCAGATTTCTCGAACGAGTCGTGCTTATGATCTTTCACCATAAAGCCCCTTCAGTGATCCTTTTTAGTTTTGATAGTGATGTTGATAATAGTGGTTGAGTAATGATAGATAGAAGAGGGTTGATGTTTCTTATTGTGGTAGTGGTGGTGTACTTATTCTATCTAAGGTTATAAATGTGGAGGAAGGGTGAGATGAAGTTTTACTATGAGTAATAGTTATATGAGAGTAGTTAGCCGGTTCTTGGTAGTAATCCATGAAATTTCAGCTAGTAGATATAGCGAGAGAATGAGAAATTCTTAGAAGGATTAATTAGAAGGAGTCCATGGAGTGGTTATAGTACTAGGCTTGAAAGCTAGCAGTCGCAGCGCTTAAGGCGTAAAATAATTTATTTTATCAAGATCAAGAACCAAGATTCCAAGACCAAAGATTTCATCCAAGAAAGGGAGTGTTGTTACTCGGTCTCAAGAAAAATCAAGTTTTCATCAAAGTTTTCAGTTTAATACCTTCATAATCAGGTATGTAAGGCTATTGATAGTGTTTGACTAGTTTATCTTCACGCCCTACATCTCAATTCAGTCAGTAAGAATTAAATTTTATTTTCTACTTAAAGCTCCATGATTTTCTTGTATTCGAATTGCATTCTATTTTTTAGTTTGACTTCGTAATTATTAGATTACAATATTCCATATATTGATAACCTTGAGTTGTTGTTCATGCTTTTATTTCACATGAACCCTAGTTGATGGTTCTGCCCTCAGTTTTATGAAGTTCCTATATTATGAGATTTTGATACTTTTTGCATTGAAAGCTTGAAATTATTGTTCATACATGTAGTTCCACATGAACTTTATATATTGAGTTTTACTAAAACTATTTCGAGTCAGTAATTTTCCTTACATTAATTTTGGAAACTAAAGCTAGTTTAAGAGAAATGTTTAAAGTATTATTTTCAAAAAAAATGGTTTAAGGGAACTTAAATTGTTCTAAATGTATACCTTTTACATTTAGAAAGAAAGTATTATTTCAAGAAAAACATAAAGAGTTTTCAGAGTATTTCAGAAGGATTTAGTACAACTTTAGTTACCTCTTAAAGAGGCCTTTTGAGAAATTATCTTATTTCAGAGTGTCCTTTTACATGAGCATATAGTTATATTTTGGGAGTAGTATTGAGCACCAATTTGGGATAAGAGTTAAAATAACTCAAACTCTATAACTTATGCCGCCAACATAGATAGGATCGTACCGCAAGATGAGCGACTCCTCACCTGCCACTAGAAGGCTTTTGAGTGGATTCATCAGTTTAGTTGCATTCTATACTCCTGCAAAGTATAGATTGGCTTGGCAACGTGGGTAAGACACTGTATCATCACAAGGATCATAGTGATGGTGGTCGGTTAGAGAAACTCCCCAGTAAAGTATGGTGTGTATATATATATACATATATCGGAAAAGGGCCTAAAGTACCCTTCAACTATGTGAATTGGTGCAAAAATACCCTTCTTCTACCTTTCGGGCCTAAAATGCCCTTGACGTCAACTTTTGGGCTCTATTTTGCCCTCATCTTTAACAACCTACATTCATTAATGACGTGTCACTATCCTATTGGGTATCATAAAAATTAATTAAATTAATTCAAAAAACGTATACCCACCCAATAGCCCACCCGTAAACTTACCCAAATATCTCCTTCCTTACATCATTTTCTCTCTCTCTCTCTAAACTTTCTTTGCTTCTTAGCAAGAGAAAAATAATATAATCAACAAGCTTCACTTAGCATATTCAACTAAAAAAATCACAAACTTTGCTCTTTTTATTCCTTTTTTTTTTGGTTTTCCAGCATTGCAAATATCACATGGGGAGGCATTCTTGTTGCTACAAACAGAAGTTAAGGAAAGGCCTTTGGTCTCCTGAAGAAGATGAGAAACTTATAAAGCATATTACTAAATTTGTTCATGGTTGTTGGAGCTTTTGTTCCTAAACTAGAAGGTCCACTATCACTACAACTAACCAAATTTCTTTTGCGAAAATGAATATTCAAATTGAAGAGGTGGACTGAAGCTACCCATGCATTCCGATTAAGCACCATCTGCAGATTGGATATATATACCCCAACTTAACCAGTACTTGATAGAGAAGCCCAAGTTAACCTGATAGTTGGCCCCACAAATCACAATTCCATAAATTATTGTGATTGGGTGGTTATATGTTTTTTTGGGTAAGTTTACGGGTTGGCTATTAGGTGGGTATATGTATTTTTTTAATTATTTTAATTAATTTTTATGATATCCAATAGGATAGTGACACATCATTAATGAATTTAGGCTGTTAAAGATGAGAGCAAAATAGAGCCCAAAGGTTGACGTCAAGGGCATTTTAGGCCCGAAAGGTAGAAGAAGGGTATTTTTGTTCCAATTCGCATAGTTGAAGGGTATTTTAGGCCCTTTTCCGTATATATATATATATTTCAGTATTTACTATTATTGCATCCTTACAGAAAGAGTTCAATTTTCATCATGATTTATATATATATATATATATATATATATATATATATATATATATATATATATATATATA
>JAJONR010002932.1:0-58198 GCA_029582245.1 Solanum etuberosum
TCACCCTCGCACCAATTGACATTAGACTATTAGATAGTATCACACTAAATCTCTGTTGATAATTCTTTTCTTATTAACTACCTCCTTGGTCCGGCAAGCAGCAACAAGGCGAGTTCTAACATTGGCCACCGTTAAAAATACTTCTAAGCGAAAGAATTACCAATACATGCATCAACACTATTCAAGAATTACTTAGTTATTATTCATACGTTGTTAGTTGCTCATGGTTCCCACAACCCTAGTTGTGGATTTAGTTACTCATGCTTGAAAGAACACAATTCATATTTTTGTAAAGAGAATTCATGAACTTACGTTTAGAGTAGAAGAAACCCATAATCTCCAATTGAATTTCGAAGAGAAAATCTTATAAACCAAAATCCGGAAATCAAATTGCCAAAGTTTGCAAGTTAATTCCCAAGAAACTATCAAGAACTAAAAGTAAACAATAATGTCTAACCCCCAAAAATGAGGTTTACATACCCTATTTATAGAAAAACATGTCCTAAACAAAAAGGAAATAAACTTTCTGGACGCGGCTTTGGTCGACGACTCGACCTACAAATCGTGGGTTGACCTACGGTCCGTAGGTCCCCTCCGTTGGTCAACACTTAGACTTTTTCTCCAAGGTCTGGAACCTTCAACTCCCAGTTCATCACTGACAGACGTGCAGGACGGACCGTATGTTGACCTACGGTCCGTGGGTCCTCTTCCGTGGCTCCAAACTTAGGATTTTCATCAGGTACTGGAACTTCGACTCTTTGAACACCTTCTACGGACGTGCAGGACGGCTCGTAGGTCGACCTACGGTCCGTAGGTTGCTTCGTGGTTCCACACTTGGTCAGACTTCCTTGATGCTGCTATCTACGCCCACCATCGATGGACCATCATAGGACCTACGGTCCGTAGGTCCCTTTGTGGGTGGCTACTTCTGTAGATTTTTCAGCTGTTATCTCACTGAATCGCGTCCAAGCCTATTTCCTGCAAACATGACACAAAAACATTATTTCCAATGCAAAATGGCGTAGACACACACAACTCTTAAGTGAAATGTATCAAAAATACCGTAATTTCACGGTATATCAACACCCTCAACTTAAATATTTCGTTTGTCCTCAAGAGAAAAACTAACACTCTAAACAACACTTGTGTAGAAGAAGATATACAAACTCAACAATCACATGGCTATCTCAACCCATTCCATCTTCTTAGTGAAATTCATTTTTTATTAGACTCAACAAGCTAAATCATGAGGATCAAGATATGACACAGATCCACCAATAGACACCACAACATATACTTTTCACAATCACCATGGTACCAACTTTCCGACAATGTAACTAGTGCCCTCACTTCAAACGAAATCCTTTTCACACAGAAGATATGAATTTGAGTTTTAGGATTCATTCAACACTCACGCTCATAAGTGACTTCAAGTACAGTTAGTGCTCAATACCATAGGCTTTCCCTTATTTTAACTGCTTAGACTCTCTAAACTAGTTGTTAAGATCACTATAGGACTTTCTTAGCTTGTAACGTAGGCTTAAGGTCAGATGTGGTACATTTGGGTACTTTTTAGTGACTTTCTGCCCTCCTTGACATTACATTGGCTTTTTACCTCTTTTCTCAACCTATTTTTGACATCCTTTCATTTTACTTTCTTTCCCTTAACTCTTTTCAACATAGATGTGACTTTTGACTTCTTGGCTCTTATTTTTCACTTTCTTCTTTTTCTTTCACCTTATTTTTCTTTATTTCTTTCATCACTTTTATTTATTATCTTTTTGCTTCCTTTGCACGAAGTCACATCCTCTTCTATCTTTTCTTTTTATCTTTTCAACACAAAACTCTTTTCATACCTTTTTTTTTCTTTCGGTTTCCTCTTTCATAGCCACCCTCAACTTATGGATTTTGTATTAGTTGAGGTGCACAATATCCGATGTCGGACCAGGGCCAAGATCAAGGTAACTTTTGAATTAGCCACCCTCAACTTAGGCTTTTGGCCTAAGTCAAGGTGCACATGTCTAAGGAGGGACCGGGGCCAAGACAATTATTTTAGGGAAAGTGACTTAGGTGAATCAAAAGAAATGGTCTATTTTAGGCTCAAATATTTGGATCAAAGGGAACATTGATTTCATTTGGTTGGATTATTTTAGGCTTAAGTGGACTAATTTGAACAAGGGCCTAAGATCACTTCCCAACTTCTAGCCTAGATCATCTTAGCAGGACCAACGGGGAAAGTTCTAGATTGGCACATAATGTCTGAACATTCAACTTTTCTCACACACTCTTGGCACATTGTTTCATTATCAGATTATCAGATTACCCAGTTCAAGTTTTAGCTTAAGTCATGAGGTTACATCGGTTCTTATCATGTCACTTTAAGATCCACCACATTCAACTCATCAAGACTATAGATCTAGCACAATTCAACATTTTTGTACAGAGATCATTTTTCTCATGCATTTCATGCCATCATCCTTTTATTTTTCTACTTAATCCTACACATACATTCCTAAACATGCCGGTTCAACATAAAAGTAAACAGGCCTTTGGGGGAAAAGAACACAGGCAAGAAAACCCCAAAGGAGGATAAGAGTTGGGTTACTCAAACTTCACCCTAACACTCTAATCCATTTACCCCACCCCCAACAAAATAAAGTGCAATTGCCCTCAATGAACAGAAAACGATCAAATAAAGCATAGGGTGAAGGTGAAGCAAACCTGTGGCGCAAATGCGCCGAAGACCACTCAAGAAGCGAGTGGGTCTAGTTTCCCGGAGCCCGTTAGATCAATACTCGGGAAGCCATCAGTAGCGCCCTCATCAACACTAGTAGCACCCTCAGTAGGGCTCACTCTGGGATCTACGGACGCCATCCACGGTCCGTGGATGGACCGACGGACCGTCGATGGGGTCCGTAGGTCACTGCACAACTATTTTCTACAGATTTCTTTGCCATTCGTCCCTGGAAACGTAGCAATCATTAGGACTTTCTTTTTACATTTTCTGGACGCATTTAGACACGGACCCTATTCTATATCTAGCCAACACTAATACAAAAATAAAACACCTATCAAAAGAGCTACAAAAATCAGAATAAAAGAATAAAACTCCTATATCGCAAAGAAAAACATATAGTGGGCTAGATTGTACATCTTGGGTTGCCTCCCAAGAAGCGCTTGATTTAACGTCACAGCACGACTCAGAACCCTTGATTACTCAGACTTCATCAAGATTCCATGCCTCTATCACTACATTGACACTCTCGGAATTTCCGATGTAGCTTTTTATCCTCCGGTGGTTGGCCTTGAACCTTGTCCCCTTCCTCTTCTCGAGCTCGACCGCTCCATGTGGAAATAATTGTGTGAATTTGAATGGCCCGGTCCACTTGGACTTGAGCTTGCCAGGAAACAACCTCAACCTCGAGTTGAATAAGAGTACCAAATCACCCACAACAAATTCACACTTTTCAATCTCCTGATCATGGTACTTCTTCATCTTCTTTTTGTACAGGCTGAACTTTCATATACTTTTAGGCGAAACTCATCAAGCTCATTCATGACTTCAATATCATTACTGTCAAATTTCAGTGTTACCTCTGCTAGTGCATCAACACCTATCCTCTCCTCAATAGGCACTTCAGACTCTTGCTCCATAGTATGATTCACCACCGATACCGACTTAACATCACCTCCTTGCTTCATAGACCTATAGATGTTAAAAGTGACCTTCTCATTATTCAGTCAGAACTTCATCTGCCCTCTATCCATATCGACTAAGGCGCGCCTAGTAGCAAGGAATGGTCTCCCTAAGATGATGGGAACCTCAAAATCAACCTCACAGTCGAGTATCACAAAGTCTGTCGGAAAAATGAACGACCCCACTTTCACAAGGTCATCTTCGAGCACTCCAACGGGCCTCTTCACAGTTCTGTCGGGCATAAGTAAACGCATAGCAGTCGGTTTCGGAGCTCCTAAACCTAATTTCTTATAAATGGACAATGGTATCAAATTAATGCTGGCCCCCAAGTCACACAAAGCTTTCGCAAAGTGTGACTTCCCAATGGTACAAGGAATAGTAAAAGCTCCAGAGTCCTCTTTCGTTTGCACAAATGACCTAGTGGCAATAGCATTACAATGTTGCAGTCTCTCTTCATTCTCAAAACTAACAACCCTATTTTTGGTCACCAAATCTTTCATGAATCTAGCATACCCAGGCATTTTTTCGAAAGCTTCTATTAATGGGATATTTATGTACAGTTGCTTCAGCATAGCAATGAACCTGTGGTATTTTCCTTCTTCGGTCTTTTTCACCAATCTCTGCTGGAATGGAGGTGGAGGTCTAGGCATGGGAACAAATTTTTGTGTTATATCCGCTTCCTTCTCTGTAGGATTCTTGGACTCTCCAGTAACCTCAATCTCATCATCATCTTTTTCAACCATAATTTCAACCTCAGATGACATAGGTGGATAATTGGTCTGCTTACCCTCTCGAGTAGTGACTTCCATACAATGCCTATCATTCTTTCGATTCTGGATGGTGTTGCTAGGAAGTGTGCCAGGATGACGTGGGTTTACTGTAGTAGACAACTGATTTATCTGCTGCTCTAGTTGCTTGATCGACACTGCATGGGCATCAACTTTTTGACTAATTCCAAACAAGTCTTTTCGCATCTCTTTCACATTCTCATCAGTCGTGTCAAACCTCTTCATCATCTTCTGCATCATATCCTCAATCCGTGACATATTATCCCCAGCTTCCCTATTTCCAGATTCCCGATTTACAGGTGGAACATAAGGCCCAACTCTCTCGTTCCTGTTGCCATAGTTGTTCGGTTGTAGTTGTTGTCACGATTATCGTTCCCATCCTAGACATAATGACCCTCTCGATTGTAGTTACCATAGTTCTAACCTTGGTTTCCTTGACCTTGGCACCAATTATCCGAATTGGAACCTTAGGCGTTGGCTCGGAAACCCCCCGTCTGATCATTCACTAAGTAAGCATCTTCTTTATAGTAGCATTCCTCAACTGGTGGTGGTGAAGTTCTAGTCAAGTAGTTTACCGCATTCACCTTTTTTACACCTCCGCTCACATGCTTCACTACCAACCCAAGTTCTGTCCTCATCTGATCCATCTCCTCTCGAATGTCATCGACCGATTGACTAGGTGCAGCTTGAACTGCAAAAGTGTTTCTTTCAGTGTCTGACTTTCTAGTGCTCCATGCTTTATTATTTCAGGAAATCTTCTCCAGTTTCTCTGCGATCTCCTCAAAAGTGCACTCACCATATGATCCTTCAGCGATAGTATCAAGCACAACCTTACCATTGTCATCCTGACCTCTAAGAAGTATTCCTTCAGTGACTCATCATCAATGCGGTGATTTGGAACACTTCGTATGAATTCAGTGAACCTATCCCACGAACTACTCACAGAATCTCTAGGTAGTGCTACAAAGTTGTTCAGTTTGTCCTTGTGATTCATCTTCTTAGACAATGGAAAATACTTTGCCATGAACACCTTGTGCAATTGATCCCATGTTTGAATCGAGTTGTACGGAAGCTCAGAAAACCATACCGCAGCATCTCCGATCAGTGATAGAGGGAAGACTCTCAGCCCTATGACATTCATTTCCAACTCTGGTCGACCCACACAACTCTTGAAAACACTCCTCAACTTAGCCATGTGCCCATGCGGATCTTCCGAAGCCAAACCAGAGAACAAACCTCTTGTTGTAAGCATTGGCATCAAACTGCTAGTCACCACGAATGTATGCCATGGAGGTAGAGGAGGGAGAACAATAAGTCCTTCAGATTCAACGGTATTAAAATTGACCCTGTAATTATCACGCAGTCTTGGTTTAGCTGGGTTCTGCACCCTCAATGCATCTCCGAGTAGATTATCACCCTGAACCTGAGCATTCTCATTATTCACTTGTTCCTCAGGCTCCTCTATGACTGGATTAGTACGGACCTCTTGGTTATTCATCTTTCTCAAAGTTTTGCTCAACTCTAGATCGTATGGGGTCAGTGGTTCGCCTCGACTCCGTGTACATGGCATACACTGGAGTAGAAATCTGAAGAAAACAAAAACAAAAGAAAACGTAAAATCAGGAAATAATTAGCTAAAGTTCAATAATATAGTTAAACTTAATCCAAAAGCCTTATTCCCCGGCAACGGCGCTAAATTTTGATACGCTCAAATTACACCTCCCTAAAGAAGTATAAATGATCGTTGTCAAATAAAGAACCCAACTTGTAGGTTAGGGTCGATCCCACGAGGAATATGGTTTAGACTTAAACTTAACTCACTATTATATTCATTTAGTCAACTTATTTCTGAGATAAGTAAATAAAAGGGGGGGGGGATTTGTACAAATAACTGATTGTTGTTTAAATAACAAGTGAGCAAGATTCAAACTTTGTTGTTATCAATGAGAGAGAGAAACTAGGGTGAATGTGTTCCCCATAAGCTCTTAACACGGTATTCCTAATAATAGTAATCCTTTCCTAGTGTTTTACATGCAAAGTTGGTAAGATATGTATCCCTAAGTGATTGGTCCTCCAAATAGGGAATTTCAGTCTGCACCTTTGTCCGGCTACGTGTGTATAATTTACTAACTCTTACATTTACCTCAGATTAGACATCACATCAAAGTATGGTTTAGTTTTCACCCTCGCACCAATTGATATTAGACTATTAGATAGTATCACACTAAATCTCTGTTGATAATTCTTTTCTTATTAACTACCTCCTTGGTCCGATAAGTAGCAACAAGGCGAGTTCTAACGTTGGCCACCATTAAAAAGACTTCTAAGCGAAAGAATTATCAATACATGCATCAACACTATTCAAGAATTACTTAGTTATTATTCATACATTGTTAATTACTCATGGTTCCCACAACCCTAGTTGTGGATTTAGTTACTCATGCTTGAAAGAACACAATTCAAATTTTTGTAAAGAGAATTCATGAACTTACGTTTAGAGTAGAAGAAACCCGTAATCTCCAATTGAATTTCAAAGAGAAAATCTTATAAACCGAAATCTGGAAATCAAATTGCCAAAGTTTGCAAGTTAATTCCCAAGAAAATATCAAGAACTAAAAGTAAACAATAAAGTCTAACCCCCAAAAACGAGGTTTACATACCCTATTTATAGAAAAACATGTCCTAAACAAAAAGGAAATAAAATAAGGAAATAAACTTTCTGGACGCGGCTTTGGTCGACGACTCGACCTACGGTCCGTAGGTCCTCTCCGTTGGTCAACACTTAGACTTTTTCTGCAAGGCCTGAAACCTTCAACTCCCGGTTCATCACTGATGGACGTGCAGGACGGACCGTAGGTTGCCTCTTCCGTGGCCGCACACTTTGGATTTTCATCAGGTACTGGAACTTCGACTCTCTGAACACCTTCTACGGACCTGCAGGACGGCCCGTAGGTCTACCTACGGTCCGTAGGTTGCTTCGTGGTTCCACACTTGGTCAGACTTCCCTGATGCTCCCATATACGCCCACCATCGACAGACCGTCATGGGTACTATGGTCCATAGGTCCCTTCGTGGGTGGCTACTTCTGCAGATTTTTCAGCTGTCATCTCACTAAATCGCGTCCAAGCCTATTTCCTGCAAACATGACACAAAAACATTATTTCCAATACAAAATAGCCCTAGACACACACAACTCTTAAGTGAAATGTATCAAAAATACCGTAAACTCATGGTATATCACTTAGCAATTTATTGAAACCTCTACATGATAGGCTAAAGAAACCTCCTCCCCCGTGGATCAACATCCACACCAATGTCATTAAGGAGATAAAACTGAAAGCCAAGGATCTTCCATGCTTATCACTTCTTGACCCCTCTGCATTCAAAATAGTTTAAACAAATGCATCTGATATAGGTTTTGGTGGGATCTTCAAACAAAGAAAAAGTTTGTTCTCTCCCATCTTTGTATTTTCAAAGTTAGTTTTATAATAATATCAAATTTCAATTTTTAAACCGTCTTTTTCTTTACTTTCCTAACCTATTATCTTATTGCTTTAATTAGTTATGGTTGGAAAAATTTTCATTCCAGTACGGGAGGTTACCATCTGGTTTTTTCATAAATTCGAGTGAGGGAAGAATCTTTATATTCTCTAAAGTGAGAAAGTGTTTGTTCGATTTGTATTAGAGGGTAGACACAATCATTTTTGAAGTAGGTTGGGTCATCAGAGGAGGACTCTCCACTTGAAGAAATAGGTTTGGGTGTGGGCGAGGAAATTGATTTGTTTGGTATTGGGCATACCGTGCTTGTACTCGTGTTTTGTGATGAATTAAATAAAATATTGATGGGGTTTTCCACCTCCACCGGCACTTTTAGGCTTGTCCATATCTCTGCTAAACCTCTCTCTAGGGAAGGTCTAGATACCTCTCTTCTCCTCTGTCTAAGGGACTCACAGTTCTTAGACTTCAATAATTCTGTTTTAGGGATTGTAGAAACCAGTCTCTATAGTGGTCCAAACGGCATAACATTCCACTCATATTGTCCAAGAGGTAGCCAAGAAAATACTTACTCCTAATGCAAATTTCATCCAAAAAACTCCAATGTATACACAAAAATTCTATGAGTTCATACTCGCAGATACCAAGTCTTGCCTGTTCAAGCCCCATAAGGATAAACCAACACAAACATATGTAACCCATACTACGGTATTCATAAATAAAATAATCTCACCCAAAGAATGAGGCATGCACCCAGCCAAATATAAAAAAAAATCCCAGCCATTTGAACCCCAAAACTACAACTACTTTGACTACCAAAACGCATGGATGAATGCCTTCACTTTCCAAAATAATCTTAGCAAACATTCATGGATTTTCCTTTGGGGAAAGTAACTTGCTTCTGAATTTCCTCAATGGTTTTTGCACCAATGATGGCCTGTCTATGGCCACAAAGTTGATATTATTCCCTCACTAATTTTAGAAGCATACAACTATTTTTGTCAAAAGTTCTCAAATCAACATTACATTACTTTACTCTTACAATTTTCCCACAGGTTTCATGCCCTGGATATTTGCACATAAATTTGCATTTCACAAACCAAATGGACACAAGGGACTCCCATGGTTGTCCATCCAAGGCCATTGCAAATGATGGAAAATTGGGATTCAAAAGAAGCATGTAACCCAGAAGTAGGAAAATTATTCCTACGTAATCCAGGACATCTGATCCCGACAGATGCCACTCAAATTCAATTTTTACAACAAAATCAATTGCAGTTGCACAACTAGCAAGCTCAAGTAGTAGATGAGACTTCATTCAATAAATGGAGAAAATCCTACAACAAATTAAAGCTGAACTTCCCAGCACCCAATATCAAGCAACAGATAAATCTGAGGCGCTTTAGTGGTGTTAACTGCAGCCACTGAGCGTGAAGAAGATGTTGAAGCATGGCTTTGTGCCACCGCTTGACTGCACATTTGTTTGAAAAAGAGGTATTGATTAATCAAATCTCTTCTGTTGGAACTGGTCATAACTGTGGGACCTTTAAAACCCTTGAGTTGGCGCCAGTTTTTGAAGTCTTCCTCTGTCCACGAGGTAGACATTGTTTGTGCTAGCTGATCTTGTTCTTCTTCTTCTTCAACTAGATCTTCCCATTTTTTTGGACTAGAAATTGGAATTGGATTTGCATTTTCCAAGAGGAAAGATGGTGGGATTCCTTTCATGGCGTAATCTGTCGAAGTTTGATATTTTGGCTGGTTTGATCCAGGTGTACTAGTTGAGGGTTGCTTTTTAGCAACTGAATTTGTTTGTTGTTGAGGAACCAAAAGTAAAGGGGTTTTGGTTGGCAGATGTTCAGTTGTTGCTTCAATTTCATCCCGTGTGCTTAGTTCCAATTGTTCCATTTTCTTTTTCCTTCCCATAATCACCTACCTTGCAAGAATTCTCGAGTAACAAAGTCTGGGATAGAGTTTGAGCTCCCTTTGATATACTCTATATCAAAATAAAAAATAGATAACATAGCTTGCCATATAGCAAATATATGTTTAGAAGCAAGGTTTTGAACATCTTTTTTGCAAAACAGACTTTGCAGCTTTACAATCAATGCGTAGTAAAAACTTTTGATTTAGTAAATCAGATTGAAATTTTGAGATGCATAAAACAATTGCCAAAATTTCCTTTTTAATAGTAGGATAATTTTGTTGGGCCTTATTCAAATGCTTGGATGCAAATGCAATGATATGCTCCTGTTCATTTTTTATTAGTTTTAAGATCCCACCATAACCTATATCAGATGCGTCTGTTTCAACTATTTTGAATGCAGAGGGGTCAAGAAGTGATAAGCATGGAAGATCCTTGGCTTTCAGTTTTATCTCCTTAACGACATTAGTGTGAATGTTGGTCCACGGGGGAGGAGGTTTCTTTAGCCTATCATGGAGAGGTTTCAATAAATTACTAAGAGCTGGAATAAAGTCTACTATATAATTGACACACCCCAAAAATCGTTGGAGTTGGGTTTTGTCAAGAATTTGATCAAGAAATTTATCAGCAAATTGGATGGATCGTTGGATAGGGATAATAGTGCCTTGTTGGATATTGTGCCCAAGGAACCTTATATTAATTTAAAAAAGACTATACTTAGTTTTGGACAAAACTAATCCATTATCTTTGATGATATTGAAGAAAACTTTCAGTTGTTTGAAGTGTTTGTCAATGCTAGTAGAAAATACTAGAACATCATCAATGTATACAATGATAAATTTCGAAAAAGGATTAAAAATGTCATTCATTATTTTCTGAAACTCTAAAGGAGCATTTTTCAGCCCAAACGGCATAACATTCCACTCATATTGTCAAAAAGGTACCGTAAAAGCCATTTTATAACGGTCTCTTGGATCAATTTGATTTTGCCAAAATCCAGATTTGAGGTAAAATTTTAAGAAAATTGTGGCAGCATAAAGTCGATGGAGAAAATCCTTTTTGTTTGGAATAGGGTATCTAATCCAACGAAGAGCAGAGTTTAAAGGTTTATAGTTGATGACGAGTCGTGGTACTCCTCGTTCAATCTCAGAGCTTTTGTTGACATAGAAGGCAGCACAACTCCAATGGGATTTGCTTAGAGAAATGATCTATTTTTCTAGAAGGTCATTGATTTCCTTTTGGCAGTGGATCACGAGTTCATGATTCATTAGGATAGCGTGAGCTTTTGTTGGGATGGTTTTCTCATCAAAGCTTGGCTCATAAGGAAGCCTAACCAGGTGTTTTTTTACGATTCTAGAAGGTTGTGGGCAGGTCCGCACAAAGCTCCTTTTGTATTTTGATTTTGGATTGGAGAGAAGGTTCCTGTAGTTGTTGTTGCAACCTTTGGAAATCGACTTCTTCTTTGAGAAAGTTGATTTGGGCCTCCCTGTGTTTTAAGGTAGAAAGGACCTTCTTGATAGGAGGTTTATCAAAAGGAAGGGAAATATTGATGCTTTCAATTTCGATTCCTTGGTTAGTCACCCTAAAAGGTATAAGTTCCTCTATAAAAGGAGTGCCAAGTATTACAAGGTTCGTAATATCTTTTACTAGCACGAATGAAGTAGAATTTGAGAGAATAGAGTCTCCTATGGAAGTTCTAATCTCAACATCAGATAGTTTGTAACTAATCCCCAGTTTATTGCCGTTGGCAGCTCTAAGGGCTACTTTTGTTTTGTCAAAGAACTTGGTAGGGATGATTCCTTCTTGGACACAATTAAGATCGGCGCCTGTGTCAAACAGAGCAACAATATCTAGGATGAAGGATTTGTTAACTACAAGGGTTACTCTCATATGCAATCTACGAATAGAGATTCTCAAGAGAAAGTTAATGAAATCACCTTGTTCCTCTCCATTGTCTACTGGGTCACTTGTTTTGGGAACATTAGGTGAAGATGATATCTGTTGGAGGACAAGGCGGTCTAATTCTTGCCTAGCCTTAATTTCTCTAATTTCTTCCTTAAGGAAAGATATTTCAGATTGGAGATCTTGGATGGTTATGTCTTTTGATTTTTTGGAGGGGAATCGGTTTAGAATATCAGTAATATGGTAGGTGTTATTCACTTGAGGGTGAGAAAATTTATGGGAAGAAGAGGTTGAAGGTCTATCTAAAGCCCTTTTGAATTGCTCTAGATAGTGTTTTTTCTGGTCTGAGTCATGTAAATTACTAATAAGTTCAAGGAGAAGATCATGTTCTTTAGTGAGAACATTTACCTCAGCTCTGCTAGTATGGACTTGTTCAGACTCAGAGGACTCAAAGTCATCATTTTCAATTTGGTTGAAACCATTTTCAAATTCATCTTCTGCACAATCAGAGTTTTCACTATCTTCCAGTCAGAGGTTTTGAATTTGGTTAAGGACAGAGTCATCAAGGTTAAGATTCTTAACCTTTTTGGAGAGTTTGCAGTATTTGGCAATATGTCCAGGCTTATTACACCTATAGCAATTACCATTATTGGGTGTTGGAGGGGTAGTCCTTTTGGTTGATTGCTGAAGTCTTGGAGGGGGGTTTTTTGCTTTCATAAATTTCTTGGAAGGCTTGGAAGTATATTCTTCTTTTCTTGGGGTTGATTTTCAGAAAGATTTCTTTCTACAAGGTGGAAGACCAAACTGTTCGCAGAAACTTCCCAAATCTCGGCGGGTTTAAGCCCTATCTTTTGCTATTTGTCTTAAAATTTTATCTTGACGACATATCTTAAGAGAAACTCGCTGTATCAAGCTGGTCAGCTGGCCATAAGTAATTTGTTCATAGGGAATAACATCACCAGGGTGTAGGTTTTGGAGTTCCTTTTTGACTAGGTCCCTAAGAGACTTAGGCGATCCGTCTAGAAATTTTTCTTTCTAGTACGGGAGGTTACCATCTGGTTTTTCATAAAATCGAGTGAGGAAAGAATCTTTATATTCTCTAAAGTGAGAAAGTGTTATACACTTAAGATTGTTAAGTATTTCAGAGGATCTTTCTCTAAAAATACCTGGACTTCCTATGAATGTTGTATTCAGAACATTTGGAGAGAATGTTGTATTCAGAACATGCATCTATGTTCCATTCATAGATGTTGTTGGCGTTATAGTTATTCTGCATAACATTAGGCTTTTCTTCTAAAGCAATGTATGGATGGCTAGCTCTAGAATAGTAGAGTTTTTGCGGTTTTTGCTAGTTAGAGTATTCAGATTTGACCGGAGCCACCTCAAGAGGGATGTGTTCCTCCGGCGGGTTGTCCAATTGTTTATCTAGGAAATCCTCTTGAAGGACTATGACAGATCCAGAGGGCACATCTTTGTCAGGGGTGTCTGGAGCCATAGGATTTATTGATTTCTCAATTTCGAGAATTCGACGTTGAAGGTCAGAAAGTTGGGGAAAATCCCTAGCTTTATGTATTTGGAGTTCTGTAGCAAATGTCCTAGGAATTTCATAAGGTTTGAACAAAGGAATTGAAGAGGTAGCGGTTTCTGCTAATTTGGAAGAAGTAGTAGGTGTGGAGTGTTATTTTGACATCAAAAGTTCCCCTAGAGCATGCAAATATCTATTTGTAGTTATTTTGTTCAAGATTCTATCAAATCTTCTTGGCTTGGTTTAGTGGTGAACTGGGTTTAAGATTCTGTGAAATTTTCTCGACTGCGCGAGTTTGAGTCCGGGTAGCATTGTTTTTTAATCACATTTTAGCTTGCTGCTGCTACTTTCTATTAGAATTGATTTTTATCTACTTACTTATATCTGACCTGACCCATTTATATCTGATCCGACCTGACCTATTTATATATAATTCGACCTGTTTATATGTGGATACTATTAGCGTGTGTACTTAATTTTTTTGAACCCCCTCAATGAAAATCCGGCCTCCGCCACTTTATATATATATATATAAATATATATTGTTGTAAAACTATATGCACAACGGAAGCATACCAGAATCATACAACTTACATGAATAATAGACAACACATAACTTATGCTAGAACAAGTACAATCATGTTAGAGCACATAAACTTTCTAAAATTTAATTCAAGAATTACCTCTTGAAGCGTGAGCAGATACCTTCAAGCAAATCCACAAGCTAGTCGACAAGCTAGAACTTTCAAGCGAATCCACAATCTGGACCACAGTTCTGCGGTCTTCTACAGTGATCCCAAGTTCACTTGCGAACTCTCTCAATACTTGGGTGGGCAAGTATCTTTAAACAAAATAACATCAATTCATGAGAAAAAATAAATAAATACATGCATCAATATACAATAAGAGATAAATATTTATCAAACTCAATAATAGGAGAGTTACAAGAAAAATATATTAACTATCCATCTCTTATCTAGTTAGAAACTGAAAATAATTTCTTCTAACATAGTGTACATGTACAATGCATTCATTGAATTAATCTCTCTATCGAAAGAAATCCTTGAGTTGTACTAAGTGGATCTATAAAGTTTATTGAAAATATTTGAGATATAATACATTAAATAGATCTTAATATGTTGAATAATCCTAAATAACAAATTTCAGGGCTGTAACACCCCGTATTAAAAAAGGCCAAAACTGCAGCTTTCTAGATGTTGCAGGTGCCTAACCACGCCGGCCACCCACGGCCCGTAGGTGTGGTCCATGGATGGCCTGGCCTAGGGGAGTTGTAGAGGTTCAGGACCACGGTCAGATCATGGTCTCTCACCACCAACCACGAGTGTGCAGGACGGATCGTAGGTCAGCCCACGGTCCGTCGGTGGTGGTGTCGTCGGTCACTGATTGGCAGTTATTTTAGGCGCAGTTGGGTCTTTTTCTAATTAATTAGTTCCTATACTATGTCGGTTTGCCTATGTTTAGAACCCCTATAAAGCCTTTTACTCCGCCAAATTCACCCCATTTACTTCATTTTTATAAATTCACAAAAGAATCCCAAATCTCCTCCCAAATGATTCTCTCTCTAGAAACTTGAAGAAGAAGAAGAAGAAGGATTCATCTAGGGTTTCAAGATAAGGTTCCAATTCCTCCATTGAAGGCTAGCATTTGGATTCAAGGTATGATAGTTTTCATCCATGTATTCCTTTCATCCATGGAGTTTCCAAATACCTCTATTTCAAATGGTAGAATTCCCCAACTGAGCTAGGGTTTTCTTCAATTAGCATAGGTTCCTTTCATTATTGATTTAAATGATTGGGTTATGATCTATTATTCATGAATTGATGGTACATGATGATTTTATGATGATATCCCAATGAACCCATGTAATCCCTATGATTTCAAGTTGTGAATCATATGATAAGGAATTTTGAGTATAAAGCAAGTGTTCTATGAAATTAAGCATGTATTGCAAGTTTTACATGTATTTATGATGAAATCCATATATAATCCATATTTTCTAAGAGTTTATGATTGGAAGTGGGTTTGACCTCAAGAGGTAAATTATGGACTTATGCATTATTTATGAGATTTATGCAAATGTTTTAAGGGTGCTTTGAGAGTAAAGTACCAATGATGATGTTGTTGTTGTGTTGTTGAAAGGACATTCTCATAAACACATAACTAGCATGATGTGAAAGGTTTTCTCACACAGAAAGGATTCTTAGGTTGAAAGGCTTTCTCACCTAAATGAATCAAGAGTAAGAGTTATCCTAATGAATTAGCTTGGATTGGTTGTCCAAGGGCACTTCTTCATGAGTGATGAAGTCTAGTAAGAAATGACTATTCTTTGGGAATTTATGCTTAGCACTGAGTGGCTATTGATAGTGAGATGGAAGTTCTCCCATAGTAGAGACCGGGTTTTCAAAGAAATCTCATGAGATGGAAACTCCCCCGTAGTAGAGGCCGAGTTTCTAGTATCAATCTCCTTATCACATATATGTGCCCTCATAGGTTGATTAGCTAGTGGATCCACTTAAGCTAGATGCTCATGGTTCTACCTTAGGGAAGTAGAACAACCCTTTTCAGTATGGGAGACATCGGGGATCATGTTATAGCTCACATGGTCTCATGTCGGTTAAAGCTATTTCCCCACGAGTAATAATGAACTAAAGTTACTTCAAGAAGTATCTCACATGAGTTCAAAGGTTTTCAAGATGAAGCTAGCTTGCATTGACCATGATTTTATGACTTATGTTTTATAAAGCTTTTATATCATGTTTAGCTTGGTCAATTGCATTTCATGAAATGAAATGTCCGTTTTAACATGATTTAAATGTTTTATTCATGGCTATCATACTTGGTACATTATTTTGTACTAACGCATACTCTTGCCTACATTTTCCCCAAATGTAGGGTCCAATATTCAGGGTTCTCAGTTTCGTGGCTAGTTGGTGATTTGATTGATTCCTGGGCTTGGTGAGTCCTCATGCTTCGAGGACGGACTTTGTTGTTTTAGTTTTTTCTTGTATTTCACTTTTGGACATGATGTATGGGCTAGGACCAATTTCATTCTAATGTATTAGATGGCTATGATGAGACAAAGAGTTTAGACTTTCGCTTTTCATTTTATAAAATGTTTTGGACTTGGACTATTGTTTTACTCTTATTATTCTATTTTTTTAAATGAGAACTAAGTGTCTTGTATGGAGTCCTTCGGGGTTCTATACGCCATGTTACTTCTAGGGGGTACCCCTGGGTCGTGACAAACTTGGTAATCAGAGCACAAGGTTTAGAATGGTCTTAGGTTGTTTGATAAGCTACGTCTAGTAGAGTCTTGTTCATGAGTGTGAAGTGCGCCACATTTATGAATGAGAGGCTACAAGATGAGCGGGAAACTCCACTTCTTTCATTACTATTAAGTCGTGCGATAGAGTCTAACTCTATAAAGTCTCTCTCATAATCCTTATTAATATGTTCTTCAGGATATGGCTACCCGAAGAGCTTATGCTAGAAGGAATGTGAGGGAGAATGAGGAACAATTGAAAGATCTATTGGAGAAGGGTTTCATCCGACCGAGTATCTCTCCATGGGGTGATCCAGTTTTGTTCATTAGAAAGAAGGATGGTTCTCTTCGTATGTGTATTGACTACCTTCAGTTGAACAAGGTGACTATTAATAATAAGTATCATCTTCCAAGGATAGATGATTTATTTGACCAACTTCAAGGGGCAAGTTATGTATCTAAGATTGATCTTCGATTGGGCTATCACCAATTGAGGGTGAGGGAAAATGACATTCCGAAGATGGCTTTTCGAACTCAGTATGGTCATTATGAGTTCCTAGTAATGTCGTTTGATTTGACTAATGCTCCGGCGGCGTTCATGGACTTGATGAATAAAGTGTTTAGGCAATACCTAGACCTGTTTCTGATGGTGTTTATTGATGATATTTTGATCTACTCAAGGAGTGAGAATGAGAATATTGATCATTTGAGAATCGTGTTGCAAGTTCTTAAGGACCAACAACTTTTTGCAAAGTTTAGCAAATGTGAGTTTTGGTTGAGATCCGTAGCTTTCCTTGGTCATATTGTCTTAAGTAAGGGTATTGAGGTAGATCCTAAGAAGATGGATATGGTAAAGAGTTGGCCTAGACGTATAACTTCTTCGGATATTAGAAGTTTCTTGGGTTTAGCCGGTTAATATAGAAGATTTTTTGAGGGGTTTTATTCTATTGCCTCTCCTTTGACGACTTTGACTCAAAAGAAGGCTAAGTTCATATGGATCGAGATGTGTGAAAAGAGTTTTCAAGAATTGAAAGATAAACTTACTTCTGCTCCGGTGTTGACCTTACTGGAAGGGACGTATGGTTTTGTGGTGTATTGTGATGCCTCGAGAATTAGGTTAGGGTGTGTGCTTATGCAAAATGGGAAAGTTATTGCCTATGCCTCAAGGCAACTTAAAATTAATGAGAAGAATTATCCTACCCATGACCTTGAACTAATGGCGGTTGTTTTTGCCTTAAAGATTTGGAGGCATTATTTGTATGGTGTGCATGTAGATTTGTTTACCGACCACAAGAGTTTGCAATATGTTTTCAATCAAAAAAATCTTAATCTTCGCCAAAGAAGGTGGCTTGAGTTATTGAAAGATTACGACATGAGTGTTCTTTATCACCCCGGTAAAGCTAATGTGGTAGAGGATGCTCTTAGTTAGTTATCTATGGGTAGTGTTGCTCATATTGAAGAAGAAAAGAAAGAGTTGGTTCGAGATGTTCATAGATTGGCTCGATTAGGTGTTCAACTAGTGGACTCCACCAAAGGTGGTGTTATGGCTCACAATGGTTCTGAATCATCTTTTGTGGCGGCTGTGAAAGCCAAGCAAGGTCTCGATCCAATTTTGGTAAAACTGAAAGAGGCAGTACTTAAGAAATATGGTGAGGCCTTCTCCCAAGGGGGAGATGGGGTACTTAGATACCAAGGTCGTTTGTGTGTTCCAAATATTGATGATTTGAGGGAACAGATCTTAGATGAAGCCCATAGTTTGCGGTATTCCATTCACCCGGGAGCCACCAAGATGTACCGTGATTTACGGGAGGTCTATTGGTGGAATGGGATGAAGAAGGATATTGCGGGATTTGTGGCTAAGTGTCCAAATTGTAAATAAGTAAAGGTTGAGCATCAGAAATCGGGAGGTTTATCCCAAGATATTAGCATTCCTACTTGGAAGTGGGAAGACTTGAATATGGACTTTATAGTTGGTTTGCCTCGCACCCGGTGACAACATGATTCGATTTGGGTGATAGTAGATCGGATAAAGAAATCGGCTCATTTCCTTCCCGTCAAGGTTTCTTATTCGGCGGAGGACTATGCCAAGCTATACTTGAGAGAAATGGTAAGGTTTCATGGAGTGCCCAATTCACTTCTCAGTTTTGGAATTCAATCCAAAAGGGTCTTGGCACTAAGGTTAAGCTTAGTACGACCTTTCATCCCCATACCGATGGGCAAGCGGAGCGTACTATTCAGACTTTGGAAGATATGTTGAGGTCTTGTGTAATTGATTTTATGGGTAATTGGGATGCCCATTTGCCATTGATTGAGTTTTCCTATAATAATAGCTATCAGACGAGTATTGATATGGCTCCATTTGAGGCCTTATATGGTAGGAGGTGTAGATCTCCCATAGGTTGGTTTGAGGTGGGTGAAGTTGCCCTTATAGGTCCCGAATTGGTACATGAGGCCATAGAGAAAGTTTAATTTATTAGAGAGAGGTTGAAAACGGCTCAAAGTCGGCAAAAGTCATATGCCGATGTAAGAAGAAGGGATCTTGAATTTGATGTTCATGATTGGGTTTACTTGAAAATCTCACCCATGAAGGGTGTAATGAGGTTTGGTAAGAAAGGGAAGCTTAGTCCCCGTTATGTAGGCCCGTATCATATTTTGAGGCGTATTGGTAAGGTTCCTTATGAGCTAGATTTGCCAAATGAGTTTGCATCGGTGCATCCAGTTTTCCATATCTCTATGTTGAAGAAATGTGTTGGTGAGCCGACATCCATAGATTCCTTAGAAGGGTTGGTAGTTGATGAGAGTCTTTCTTATGAGGAAGTTCCGGTTGAGATTTTAGATCGGCAAGTCAAGAAGTTGAGAAACAAGGAAGTTGCTTCCGTGAAAGTTTTGTGGAGGAATCAATTAGTTGAGGGTGCTACTTGGGAGGCCGAGGCCGATATAATGTTCCGATATCCTTATTTTCTTCCTTCTACTCCTACTCTAGCTTGAGGTAATGAGTTTCTCTTGATATGACCCTTGTTTTGGAGTCATGTGTTTTTATGTGTTTCCATGATTTCATTATATTATGCATGTTCATGAAAGAGTGTGTTTTGAAAGATAATGAGTTTACATGCTTGATTTTCCTCATGTTGTTGTACATTGAGTATGAGTTTCCTATAGACTTGATAAGATGAATTGATGAACATGCTTTAGCTATGATTTTTGAGAGTAAATTGCATATGGGCTCCATGAGATTGTGTTGAGCATGCATTTAGCTTAAGGAAGGTAGTTCCTCCTTGAACATGAGTAATTTTGAGATTTCAAGCATATTGGGTTGATAGATGTAGTTCCTACTTCCTTATAATGCATTTGAGTTTGTTTAGCTTGGAGTTGATGTTTCCTCCTTGCATATGTGCATTTCATGCATCATGGGCTGATAGAGTTAGTTTCACCCCTCTTATGATGTTTTGAGAACATCCTAGCTTGGAGTCGATAGTTCCTCCTTGGTTACATGCATTGCATTGATAGGTTTGGTTGTTAGTTCTCTCCTAAGCTTTTAGAATCAGTTTAAATCTCATTTGAGGATGAATGATCCCAAGGGGGAGATATTGTAACACCCCGTATTAAAAAAGGCCAAAACTGCAGCTTTCCAGGCGTTGCAGGTGCCTAACCACGCCGGCCACCCACGGCCCGTGGATGGGACCACGGACCGTAGGTGTGATCCGTGGATGGCCCTACCTAGGGGTGTTGTAGAGGTTCAGAGCCACGACCATACCTACGGACCGTGGTTCGAAGCCCCAACATCATGGCCTCTGACCACCAACCACGAGTGTGCAGGAAGGACCGTAGGTCAGTCCACGGTCCGTCGGTGGTGGTGTCATGGGTCACTGATTGGCAGTTATTTTAGGAGCAGTTGGGTCTTTTCCTAATTAATTAGTTCCTATACTATGTTGTTTTGCCTATGCTTAGAACCCCTATAAAAGCCTTTTACCCCCAAATTCACCCCATTTACTTCATTCTTCTAAATTCACAAAAGAATCCAAAATCTCCTCCCAAATAATTCTCTCTCTAGAAACTTAAAGAAGAAGAACAAGAAGGATTCATCTAGGGTTTCAAGCTAAGGTTCCAATTCATCCATTGAAGGCTAGAATTTGGAGTCAAGGTATGATAGTTTTTATCGATGGATTCCTTTCACCCATGGAGTTCCCAAATTCCTCTATTTCAAATGGTAGAATTCCCCAATTGAGCTAGCGTTTTCTTCAATTAGCATGGGTTCCTTTCATTATTGATTTAAATGATTGAGTTATGATCTATTATGCATGAATTGATGATACATGATGATTTTATGATGATGTCCCATGAACCCATGTAATCCCAATGTTTTCAAGTTGTGAATCATATGATGAGAGATTTTGAGTATAAAGCAACTATTTTATGAAATTAAGCATGTATTGCAAGTTTTACATGTATTTATGATGAAATCCATATCTAACCCATGTTTTCTAAGAGTTTATGATTGAAAGCGGGTTTTGACCTCAAGAGGTAAATTATGGACTTATGCATTGTTTATGAGATTTATGCAAATGTTTTAAGGGTGCTTTGAGAGTAAAGTTCCAATGATGATGTTGTTGTTGTGTTTTTGAAATGAAATTCTCATAAACACATAACTAGCATGATGTGAAAGTTTTCTCACATAAAAAGGATTCTTAGGTTGAAAGGCTTTCTCACCTAAATGAATCAAGAGTAAGAGCTATCCTAATGAACTAGCTTGGATTGGTTGTCCAAGGGCACCTCTTCATTAGTAATGAAGTCAAGTAAGAAATGACTATTCCGTAGGAATTTATGCTTAGCACCGAGTGAATATTGATAGTGAGATGGAAGCTCTCCCATATTTGAGGCTGGGTTTCCAAAGCAATCTCATGAGATGTAAGCTCCCCTGTAGTAGAGGCCGAGTTTCTAGTAGCAATCTCCTTATCCCATAAACTATGTGCCCCCATAGGTTGATTAGCTAGTGGATCCACTTAAGCTAGATGTTCATGGTTCTACCTTAGGCAAGTAGAACAACCCTTTTCGGTGTGGGAGACACCGGGGGATCATGTTATTGTAACACCTTTCTATTTGAAAGAACTAGAAAGAGCTAGAATTAGAAAGTGTCATTTTTTTTTGGAAATAAGTTAAATCTGGAAAATTGGCTAAGTTATGTTAAGTATGGATTTTTGGTCAACTTAAAACGGCCATAACTCCTAGCTCAGGATGAGTTAGGTGTGCTACCAGATACCGTAGGAAATATCTCTGAATTATCTTTCCAAGCTGCCGAATTTGTGTGATTTTGAGTTCGTATGAGGGAGATATGCCCATTTGAAGTTGGGCTGTCTAGATAAGAAAAGTCAAAACCGGATATTTGAACGGTATTTTGGTCTTTTCCATACCCAATTAAATTATTTCATTTTTGGTAATTGCTTAGGGGTCTAAGCTGAGTTTGTTCAGTTTACGTACTCTAAGAATTCACCTAGGGTTTTTAGAGAAAGAACGCAAGAGGAGAAAAGAGGAGAAAGAGCCAAAGTTCAACGTTCTTGAGGATTCGCTTATGGATTTCGTCAAGGGGTGATCCCTATGAGGTATGTGAGATCACATAGCATTGGGTTAGTTCACCCACGCACCAATCATGATTTGTTTCAGCGAATTTAGATTCTTGAAGGTTTAGAAATTGAGTTCTTGATGGATTTATTTGAAGTTTCTATTGGGTTCTTGATTGTTGAAGTCGTTGACAATTTCTTGAGTTTGATTCATGAAATTAACTGTTGTTTTGAGTAGATTCTTACATATATTGTTAGGGTATTCGAATCTAAGTGTTTGGGAAAAGAACCAAGTGAATCTAGAGGGTTTACAGTTGAAAAACGAGCAAGAAAGGTCGGAACTTTCTGGGTAGAGGCCTGGGGCGCCGCCCCAGCCAGAGCGCCCCACCTGGGGCTCTGAAATTTTGGGCTCTGGGGCGCCGTGCCAGCCAGAGCGCCCCAACACTGTTTCTGAATTTTCAACTCTGGCGCCCCACGTTGCTCAGAGCGCCAGGGACTCCAGGTTTCCCACCCTTTCCCACTTCTTTCCGTATGAGTTCCCTAGTAACGTACCTAAGTTTTCAGTTGATTTCAACACTCTAAGGTACGTCTAAACATCATGAAATCATCCATATACATGAGATCATGAGCCTTGAATCCATAATTCAATTCAAGAAAAGTTAAGAGTCAAATCAAGATGCGTTCAAAGAGTTTTCCAAAAGTCTTTCAGAAATGTTTTAACTTTGTTTTAAGACTTGAGTTTTGAGTTGAGTAAAGAGTAAAGCTTGAACTTCATTTCTTCAAAAGAGTTTATTGGAACTATTTATTCCCCAAAGAGTAAAATCTTTTCACATTTAAACAAGAAAGGAAACTTTGATTTCCAACAGAGCCTTTGAGCTAGTTTTTCAGTCAAGAGTAAATGCTTTCACAATTAAGCAAGAGAGGAAACTTTGATTTCCAAGAGAGCCTTTGAGCTAAGTTTTTGAGCAATTATCTTAAACCACAAAAAGAAGTTATGTTTTTAAACATATGAGCTAGTATATATTAGGAGTAGTATTGAACACCGATATGGGGGAGAGTTCAAACAACTCACAGCCCCCATAAACCATGTAGCCATCATGGGTTGAAAAGGGTCATACTTTTTAGATGATTACTTAGTGATTTTTAGCATAGACTAGTGGATCCACTTAGTAGTTAGGTTCTATACCCTTGGCAAGGTATAGGACGGCCCTGGCAGCGTGAGGCAAAATGATGTATCATCACATAGCTCTTAAGTGATGGTTGTCGGTTAGAGAAACTCCCACAGTTATTATTTGTATTCTTATATACACAAAGTTATTTGTATTTTTATATACAAACAGAGTTTATATTGTATCTTTGCATACATACAGAGTTATTATTGTATTTCTAAATACACAGAGTTGTTATCCATGTTTTAAAAGCTTTTCTTTATGTTGCATCCATATTATTGCCTTATATTGAAATGAGTTAGGTTAAGTTGAGTTGAGTTGAGCCAGGTATGTTCTTTCAGTTCCTTTCAAGTTTATGTCTTGTTTTAGTATTCCCCTCGCATGCTCGTACATTCAATGTACTAATGTCATTTGGCCCGCATCTTTTTATGATGCAGATACAAGTAACCAGGATCAACACCCAGCGCATCGTTGATTCTAGTTGAGCTCCAGAGTTGTTGGTGAGCCTCCTTGCTTCCGGAGGATCCCTTTTATTGTTTTCAGTATGTTTAGTTCATTAGGATGTCGTGGGTCTTGTCCCGACGTGCATCTCAGTTGTTAGAGGCTTCGTAGACAGTCAAATGTAGTTCTTTAGTCTTTTCATTTTCATTTTATTATGTTGAGACTTGAGTTGCCACTTTGGCCAGTGAATGTTTTTTTAATACATTCTCATATATCTTTGAACTTTCAGTTTACTTTTAAAGTACAATTATGATTGAGTTAAGTCTTCCGCTAAGTCAGTAAGCCAGGCTAAGGGTTCGCTTGGGGCCAACAATGGTTCTCCCGTAGTAGAGGCTGGGTTTCCAAAGTGATCTCATGAGATGGAAGCTCTCCCGTAGTAGAGGCCGGGTTTCTAGTAGCAATATCCTTATCCCATAAACTATGTGCCCCCATAGGTTGATTAGCTAGTGGATCCACTTAAGCTAGATGATCATGGTTCTACCTTAGGCAAGTAGAACAACCCTTTTTGGTGTGGGAGACACCGGGTGATCATGTTATAGCTCACATGGTCTCATGTCGGTTAAGGCTAATTTCCCCACAAATAATAATGAACTAAGGTTACTTCAAGAAGTATCTCATATGAGTTCAAAGGTTTTAAAGATGAAGTTAGCTTGTATTTGACCATGATTTATGACTTATGTTTTATACAGAATTTATATCATGTTTAGCTTGGTCAATTGCATGTCATGAAATGAAATATCCCTTTTAGCATGTTTTAAATGTTTTATGCATGGCTATCATACTTGGTACATTATTTTGTACTAACGCATACTCTTGCCTACATTTTCCCCAAATGTAGGGTCCGACAGTCAGGGTCGATAGTTTTGTGGCTAGATCTTGGATTTGATTGTTTTCCGAGCTTGCTGAGTCCTCATGCTTCGAGGACGGACTTTGTTGTTTTAGCTTCTTTTTGTATTCACTTTTGAACATGATGTATAGGTTAGACCCAAATTCTTTCTATTGTATTAGATGGCAATGATGAGACAGGAGTTTAGACTTCTGCTTTTGGTTTTATAAAATGATTTAGACTTTGACTATTTTACTCTTATTGTTCTATTTCTTATGTTATGAGAGCTAAGTGGCTTGTATGGAGTCCTCTGGGGTTCTATACGCCATGTTACATCTAGGGGGTACCCCTGGGTCATGACAATAGTATTAGAGGCTTCATAGATAGATAGACAGTAGTTCATGAGTCTTTTCATTTTTAAATATTAATGTTCTAGACTTGAGTTGCCTGTTTGGGCCTGTGAATGTTTTATATCTAAAATATTTTGAGTTTACTTTTAAGACAGTTGAGTAAAGTTTATCTTTTGACTTTATTGTATATTGAGTAAGTCTTCAGCTGAGAGTTGAGCCAGGCCAAGGGTTCGCTTGGGGCCAGCAATGATTTTTGAGTTTCGGCCACGTCCAGGGTATAGGCTCTGGGCGTGACAAACTTGGTATCAGAGTACAAAGTTCAAGAGTCGTAGGGTGTCTATGAAGCCGTATCTGTTGAGTCCTAGTTATCAGTGTGAAGCGCGCCACATCTATAATTAGGAGGCTGCGATATTTAGGAACTATCTCATTTCTTTCATATTCTTTTCGTGCAATAGAGTTTAAATCTATAAAGTTTCTTTCTAATTCGTGCTTGCGTGTATATTTCAGATCATGCTTCCACGAAGATCTATCCGAGGTCGTCCTGCTAGGAGGAATGTTGATCCTCAGGATCAAGGGTCGGATCAAAGGGTCCCCAATGCACCAGAAGTGCAACCCCAAGGAGAGGTCACTAATGTTGAGTTCTGGGATGCTATCCGGATGTTGAGTCCAGTTGTGACCAACCAAGCTGGAAAACAGAGAGGGGTTCGACAGGTTGTGGCTGATACATCTAGGATCCGTGAATTCTTAAGGTTGAATCCTCTAGACTTCACCCGTTCAAGTGTCACTGAGGATCCGGAAAACTTTGTGGAAGAGTTGCAAAAAGTGTTTGAGGTGATGCATGTTGTTGATGCTGAGCGAGTGGAACTAGTTGCATACTAATTGAAGGGTGTTGCTAGAGTATGGTACGATCAATGGAAGAAGAGAAGAGTTGAGGGTGCACCAATTGTGAGCTGGGTTGTGTTCATAAAGGCCTTCTTGGGGCGTTTCTTTCCCCGTAAGCTGAGAGAGGCAAAGGTAAGATAATTCCTTACTCTTAAGCAGGAATCCATGAGTGTGCATGAGTACAGCCTCAAGTTCACTCAATTGTCCCGTTATGCTCAGGAGATGGTTGCTCATATGAGGAGCAGGATGAGCTTGTTTGTGTCTGGGTTGTCTCGTTTGTCAAGCAAAGAGGGTAAGGCTACGATGTTGATAGGGGAGATGGACAAAGCAAGGCTTATGATCCATGTGCAGCAGGTTGATTAGGACAAGCTGAGAGATAGAGAAGAGTTCCAAAACAAGAAGGCTAAGACAACAGGAAATGAGTCCGTGTAGCAGAAGAGTAATGCAAACCAGTCATCTTATCAACAAAAGCCAAATGGATCTGCTCCATCAACTGCTAGTTCACCTGCACCAAAGAACAAATGTGAGTTCAAGAATCATAATTCTTAGAACTTCAGAGCTAGACCTGTACAATCTCAAGGTAGTGTGGCACAAAGAGGTAA
Source organism: Solanum etuberosum (assembly GCA_029582245.1). Taxonomy (NCBI): domain Eukaryota; kingdom Viridiplantae; phylum Streptophyta; class Magnoliopsida; order Solanales; family Solanaceae; genus Solanum; species Solanum etuberosum. The sequence goes on from JAJONR010002932.1 coordinate 26,497, forward strand.
TTGGACTCTTGCATGTGCTAAGTGTGGTAGGAAGCACCCAACAGCGTGTCGTGATGGCTCCACTAGTTGCTTCAAGTGTGGTCAGAATGGTCACTTCATAAGAGAGTGCCCTAAGAACATGCAGGGTAGTGGTAATGGAGGCAATAGAGGCCAATCTTCTTCAGTGGCTCCGCCAAGCATAGCTGCACCTAGAGGAGCCACTTCAGGGAAAGGCGGAGGAGCAAACCGTCTGTATGATATTACCAGTCACCAAGAGAAGGAGAATTCACTTGATGTTGTCACTGGTATGATCAAAGTCTTTACTTTTGATGTATATGCATTACTTGATCCAGGTGCGAGTCTATCTTTTGTGACTCCATATATTGCTGTGAGGTTTGATATTATTCCCGAACAACTTCTTGAGCTCTTCAGTGTTTCCACACCTGTTGGTGAGTCTATTCTAGCTGAAAGAGTTTATCGTGATTGTACCATTTCTGTCAATCACAAGGACACTATGGCTGACTTAGTCGAGTTAGATATGGTGGACATTGATGTTATTCTAGGTATGGACTGGCTTCGTGCCTGTTATGCCTCAGTTGATTCTAGAACTCGAGTAGTTAAGTTCCAGTTTCCTAATGAGCCAGTTTTTGAGTGGAGGAGTAGTTCAGCAGTGCCTAAGGGTCATTTTATTTTGTACCTTAAGGCGAGAAAGTTTTAAAGGGGTGCATCTATCACTTAGTCCGAGTTAATGACTCTAGTGTTGAGACACCACCTATTCAGTCAGTACCAGTTGTGAGTGAGTTTCCAGAGGTCTTTCTAGATGATCTTCCCAGAGTCCATCCTGAAAGAGAAATAGACTTCGGTATAGATATTCTTCTTGATACTCGACGCATTTCTATTCCACCATATAGAATGGCTCCCGCTGAGTTGAAAGAGTTAAAAGAGTAGTTAAAAGACCTTCTTAAGAAAGGTTTCATTCGACCAAGTGTCTCACCTTGGGGCGCTCCGATCTTATTTGTGAGGAAGAAAGATGGTTCTCTTTGAATGTGTATAGATTACCATCAGTTGAACAAGGTTACTATCAAGAATAAGTATCCTCTTCCGAGAATTGATGATCTTTTCGATCAACTTCAGTGTGCCACCTATTTTTCTAAGATACACCTCAGATCTGGCTATCATCAGTTGAGAGTAAGGGAAAGTGACATTCCTAAGATAACATTCAAGACCCGTTATGGTCATTACGAGTTTCTAGTCATGTCATTTGGTTTGACTAATGCTCCTGCAGCGTTCATGGACCTTATGAGCAGAGTGTTTAAGCTCTATCTTGACATGTTTGTTACCTTATTAGTCGATGAAATTCTGATTTATTCGAGGAATGAGGAGGATCATGCTAGTCATCTCAGAGTAGTTCTTCAAACCCTCAAGGATATTGAGTTGTATGCTAAATTCTCTAAGTGTGAGTTTTGGCTTGAGTCTATGGCATTCTTAGGCCACATTGTTTCTGGTGATGGGATTTGAGTTGACACTCAAAAGATTGAGGCAATACAGAACTGGCCTAGACCCACATCTCCAACTGATATTAGGATTTTCTTAGGATTGGATGGCTATTATACAAGGTTTGTCGAGGCGTTTTCATCTATTTCATCCTCGTTGACCAATTTGACTCAGAAAACAGTTAAGTTTCAATGGTCTGAATCTTGTGAGAAAAGCTTTCAGGAATTGAAAACTAGGTTGACTACTTCCCCAGTGTTGATCTTACTAGAAGGTATGCAAGGTTTTGTTGTGTATTGCGATGCGTCCAGAGTTAGACTGGGTTGTGTTTTGATGCAGAATGGCAAGGTTATAGCTTATGCCTCCAGACAGCTTAAGATTCACGAGAGGAATTACGCAACCCATGATCTAGAGTTGGCTGTTGTAGTGTTCACTTTAAAAATATGGCATCATTATCTCTATGGTGTTCATATTGATGTGTTCACCGATAACAAGAGTCTTCAGTATGTGATCAGTCAGAAAGAGCTTAATTCAGACAGAGAAGGTGGTTGGAGTTACTCAAGAATTATGACATGAGTATTCTATATCACCCAGGTAAGGCTAATGTCGTTGTTGATGCTTTGAGAAGATTGTCTATGGGTAGTACTTCCCATGTTGAGGAAGGCAAGAAAGAATTAGCCAGAGATGTGCACAGACTTGCACGATTGGGAGTCCGGTTAATGGATTCCAATGAAGGAGGAGTGGTGATGATAAATGGGGCTGAATCATCATTAGTGTCTGAAGTGAAAGAGAATCAAGACCAAGACCCTATTTTGCTTGAATTAAAGGCAAATGTTCATAAGCAGAAAGTGATGGCTTTTGAACAAGGGGGAGATGGAGTGTTGAGGTATCAAGGTAGATTGTGTGTACCAAAGGTGGATGAAATCCAAGAGAGGATCAGGGAGGAAGCTCATAGATCCAGATATTCTATCCATCTTGGTTCCACAAAGATTTATCGTGACTTGAGAGAAGTTTATTGGTGGAGTATTATGAAGAGGGGCATTGCAGAGTTCGTTGCTAAGTGCCTGAATTGCTAACAAGTCAAGGTAGAGCACCAGAGGCCCGGTGGTATGGCTCAGAACATAGATCTTCCGGAATGGAAGTGGGAGATGATCAATATGGATTTTATTACTGATTTGTCGCGGTCTCGCAGGCAGCATGATTTGATTTGGGTGATTGTAGATCGGATGACTAAATCAGCCCATTTCTTACCGGTAAATACTATTTTTTTAGCAGAGGATTATGCCAAGCTATATATTCAAGAGGTAATCAGACTTCATAGAGTTCCAGTATCCATTATTTCAGATAGAGGTGCGCAATTCACCGCACAATTTTAGAAGTCTTTCCAGAAGGGTTTGGGTTCAAAGGTGAACCTTATTACTAATTTTCATCCTTAGGCTGATGGTCAAGCAGAGCGTACGATTCATACTTTAGAGGATATGTTGAGGGCGTGTGTGATCGATTTCAAGGGTAATTGGGATGATCACCTACCTCTCATCGAGTTTGCTTACAACAATAGTTATCACTCTAGCATCCAGATGACTCCTTATGAGGATCTTTATGGGAGAAGATGTAGATCTCCTATTCGATGGTTTGAGGTTGGTAAAGCTGGGTTGATAGGACCAGACTTGGTTCATCAAGCTATGGAGAAAGTGAAGACTATTCAAGAAAGGTTGAAAATAGTGCAGAGTCGTCAGAAATCTTATACAGATGTTAGAAGAAGAGACTTAGAGTTTGAGGTGGATGATTGGGTTTATTTGAAGGTTTCACCCATGAAGGGTGTTATGAGGTTTGGAAAGAAGAGGAAACTTAGTCCTCGGTATATTGGTCCTTACAGAATATCCAAGAGGATTGGCAATGTAGCCTATGAGTTGGAGCTACCGTCAGATTATCAACAGTTCATCCGGTGTTGCACATTTCAATGTTGAAGAAGTGTATGGACGATCCTTCACTTATCATACCTACCGAAAATATTGGTATTAAGTATAGCCTATCTTATGAGGAGATTCCCGTTCAAATTCTGGATCGTCAGGTTCGCAAGTTGAGAACCAAGTATGTTGCATCAATCAAGGTCTTATGGAGGAATCAGTTTGTTGAGGAAGCTACTTGGGAGGATGAGGAGGATATGAATAAAATATACCCACATCTCTTTGAGTGCGGAGAAATTCCAAACCAAGGTACTAATTCTTTTCTTGGTACTTTTTAAGTTGAAATGCTGTGTTACATTGCATATTGAGTGTTTGAGCTGAATCTTAGATGTTTCCACCCTTACTCTACTTAGAGTAATCTCATTCGAAGAAGAATGTTCCCAAGGATGAGATATTGTAACATCCCGCCTTAGAAAGAGCTAAATTTAGAAAGAATCAAATCTGAAATTTTACAAGTAGTACTTAAGTTGTGGATTTTGGATCAACTTCAAACGACCATAAGTTTCAATACAAGATGAGTTATGTGGCCCATAAGATATCAAAAGAAAGGTCTAGGAATCCTCTTTCCAACACCACCGAGTATTCTAAGTTTTGAGTTCGGATGAGGGAGATATGACCGTTTAAATTCTGATTATCCTGTTAAGGAAAGTTACCCAAAATTATGAGGGGTATGTTAGCCTTTTCCTTACCCCTTCAGATTTAATTGTTTTTAGTAAGGTTTTAGGGGTCTAAATTGATCTGTTTCAGTTTTCACAATCCTAATTACACTTAGGATTTTAGAAGAGAGTTCAAGAAGAGAAGAAGAGAAAAGAGGGAAGGTTCAAGGCGTTCATCAAGTTTTCTTGCGAATCGAGGATTGTTTCGCCAAGGGTTTGATCCCTAAGAGGTATGTAAGTTTTCATAGTGTTGGGTTCGTTCACCCACACGCCAATCATAATTTACATATTCGAATTTCACCAATAAGATTTGGAATGTTGAGTTCTTGATGAATTATTGATGAGTGTTCTTGAAGTGTTGCTTTCGTTCTTGAAATTATGATTATTTGGTTGAGTTCTTGATGAGTGTTCTTGAAGTGTTCCTTTCGTTCTTGAAATTATGATTGTTTGGTTGAGTTCTTGAGGTGAGGACCTTGTTAATGAGCTTTGTTCATGAGGGTTTTCGAGTATATTTCAAGAAAATAAGTTGAGTAAACGAATCTAAGAGGGTTGGGAAGAAACCATTCGATTCTAGGCGAATTAGGGTCAGAAAATGAGAGAACAAAATTCTTCAAATTTTCTGGGCAGGGGCTGACGCGCCGCGCCAGAACTGCACCTCTGAAGTTTGAGGGCTAGCGCGCCACGCCACTATGTGCGCCAGGGTCGCCTGCTCCATCCTGTTTTCAGTCGTTTGCTCCGTTTGAGTTCCTTTAAGGTGTACCTTTACACCTTTCTAATTCTAACTACTATAAACCACATCTAAACATCGAGAAATCACTCATAACCTTGAATTCATAATTCTAATTCAAGGTAGAGTTAAGACTTAAGTCTTGAGAGTTCTTTCGAGTCGTTTTGAGAAGTCTTTTACAATATTTTAAAACTTGTTTTAAGACTTGAGTTTGAGGAAGAGTAGAATTGAGTTCATTTTATTCAAAATGATATATGGGAACTAAGTATTCCTAAGATTAAATGTTTTTTACATTTAAGAAGAGAGGAAACACCGATTTCCAAAAGAGTTCATGAGGAGTTTTGAGTACTATCTCTTTTAAGAAAAACCTTTTGAGTAATAATCTCAAAGTTGAGGATGAGGTAATGTTTTTTTTAAAACATATGAGCTAAGTTATATTTTGGGAGTAGTATTGAGCACCGATATGGGGGAGACTGCAAACAACTCACAACCCCCATAAACATGTAGCCAATGTGGGTAGAAAGGGTCATACTTTTTAGATGATTTCTTATTGATTTTTAAGCATAACTTAGTGAATCCAATTAGTTAAGGAGTTCTATACCCCAGCAAGGTATAGGACAGTTCTGGCAGCGTGGGCGAGACGTTGTATCATCACATAGCTCATAGTGATGGTTGTCGGTTAGAGAATATCCCAAACAGAGTTTACTTTGTATTTTTACATACAAACTGAGTTATATTGTATTTTACAATACATTGAGTTGTTATCTACTGTTTTAAAAGCTTTTCTTTACATTGCATTATTGTTATTGCTTTTATATTGAAATGAGTTGAGATTGAGTTGAGGTTGAGTTGAGTTGAGACGAGGTAAGTTGTTTCTTCAGTTCAAGTTCAAGCTTATGTCATGTTTTAGATTTCCCCTTGCATGCTTGTGCATTCCATGTACTGACACCATTTGGCCTGCATCTTTCATAATGCAGATACAGGTAACCAGGATCATCAACCAGTGCTTTATTGATCTAGTTGAGTTCCCGAGTTGTTTGGTGAGCCTCCTTGCTTCCAGAGGATCCCTTATTTATCTTCAGTTATTTCTATTTTTAGGATGATCGGGGGTCTTGTCCCGATATCCCTCATAGTATTAGAGGCTTCATAGATAGATAGACAGTAGTTCATGAGTCTTTTCATTTTCAAATGTTAATGTTCTAGACTTGAGTTGCCTCTTTGGGCTAGTGAATGTTTTATTTCTAAAATATTATGCGTTTACTTTTGAGACAGTTGAGTAAAGTTTTTCTTTTGAGTTTATTCTATGTTGAGTAAGTCTTCCACTAAGAGTTGAGCCAGGCCAAGGATTCGCTTAGGGCCAGGAATGGTTCTCGAGTGCCAGCCACATCAAGGGTGTAGGCTCGGGGCATGATACATTCGGTGTCTATCAAGCAACTGGAGACCCAATACTGCCAAATCTCCACTCATCTCAATCCAAGGCAAAAGGGAACGTTGCCTAGTGACACCATCCTAAATCCCAAGAATGAATGTTGAGAAGTTGAGAACTACGTCGTGCCACGTCGTTAAATAAGGTGCTTCTTGGGAGACAAACCAAGTCTTTAACTTTGTTTTTATTGCTTTCAATAACGTGCATTGTGAGTTCAGGTTGACAAGAAGTTCAAAGGTTGAAAAGGGGAACATTAGGCAATGCCAACACCTAAATGGTGATACGCCGAAGGTGTTGTGCGAACTTATTCTTGTCTTCCTTCTGAGCTTGAACATGTGGAAAATGGTACTGTCAATTTCGGCGATCAGCTCTAAAAGGTGATCCGTTGAAGTGAGCTATGCAGACTACATCGGGTCGACTGACTCAACCGTCAGGTTTGGTGTTTTGTTCAGGCAAGATCGGTGAGCTTGAGCTCCAATTGGATGTTCAACGAACACGTTCAGTGACGTTAGTCATGACTGTCAACAGGCCTGATATAAAAAGGCCAAGTGTCTTTTCAAAATTAAAATTTAAACCTTTGATATCTTCAAGTATTTTCCTCTCATTTCTCTTACATTGCATCACTTGAGTGTTTGTGAATCGTGAGTGTCTGATTTTGAAGTTTGAGGAGTGTGATTGCTTATTTTCACTGTCAACCCAACCCCATTTCGTTGTTATTTTCGACTTGTGCTTCCTACTAAGGTTGGTTTTCGATATTTATTTGAGAATTTTGAGCTTTAAATTGCAATATGGGTGTGGTCTTGAAGCCATAAGTTGATATTGTAGCTTTCTATTGTGCGTATTGAACTGTACCCCTGAGTTATTTTCATGTGTATGCATGTAGAATGATAATCTTGATTGTGTTGGTTAGTTTGTGAAATTGAGATGATATAAATGTTGGGTCAAAACCTAATTTGATGTGGGTGAAGTCTGATTAACCCAGTGTTGATCCAAATTGCATGATTTTGCCCAATGATAGACATGATGACTACTTTCTTAGGGGAAAATCATCAATTCAAGCATTACTTAGCAATATCTGGGGGAAGTCTCAGTACCCATGGGTAGATAAGCATATAGGTGGGTTGTCATGATGTTGGGGAACTCATATTTGTTGTGTATGTTGGGTTTAGCTGTAAAAATTAAGCACTAGGCTGAACACTTCCTGTTCGGCGGGCTTGTCTTAGCTCACCAAGGAGGTTAGGTGAATCACCAAATAAGCCCCAGTTCACCTTCTTTAGCATATATATGACCTTGGGTATTGTCCCATTCGACGGGCTTGTCTTGGTCCTTCAAACCCACTTGGTGAATCACCGAGTGGGAGTGGACATCGCCTTTGACGCCTGTTTCTTTTCAATTTGCACTGTCATTTTCAGCGGACTTGTCTGAGCCCGCTAAAACTGACTTGGTGAATCACCGAGTTGGAATTGACTCTGACTTTTATGCCTGATTCTTGAGACTTTTTGTACTATCTGATTCATCGATCTCACCAGAGCTCACCGATCCTATTTGGTGATCCGCCTTCCCATTATGAGAGCCGCATGATAGTGTTTAAAGTAAGTTTCAAAATCAGTTTGATTTCAACTAACCTTCACAAATTCTATGTTTGAATGTGTGCTCTGCAGATTATGGCACGAACAAAGGAAAGCAAGTGGTAACATTTGACACAGAGTCAGACATAGATCATCCTCCTCCTCTCCCTCTTAAGAGAGATAGGGGTATTTCTATAAACTAGCCATCTGAGGCTCCTCGTTTTCAGAAGCCTACCACTCCATGAGCAGCTACCTGAGAGAGGATGCAACCCAAAAAGGGGTGGTGAGGAAAATGACAGATATTAGGTCCAAACTTGTGCAACCCTCCTCCACACAAGCACCAACTTCTAGAGTTCTCTCAGTTATCACTCCAAGAGCCCTCAATAGGCTCAAATCTGTTGGAGAGAGGAATATTCTTGAGGAGAGATGACTCTCCACAAATAGAGTTATGAGCATATGCCCAACTATTTGGGACACCATTCAATTCCACAAGTTTGAGGGGTTCACAAAGCCAAGAAACCCTTATATTCCTTCTTGGGTGAGAGAGTTCTACACAGCTTATGCTCAGGCCCTACTAAAGAAGCGGAAGGGTATAATTTGGAAGCCTCTTGAAGAAGTGGAAGTGCGTGGCAAGAAAGTACAATGCCATGCTGCGGCGATTAACACTGCACTAGGGGTACCAACATTTCAATCAGACATGTATTCACTCTGGATGCGACTTGACTTGGACTCTTTGAAAGGGTGGTTGGCTCCATTGATTTCTGATTCCTCTCCCTCTTGGATGGCTGATGGTGCCCATATTGAGAAGAAAGATCTGAATGTAGTAGTGTGATACTGGTTTGGCTTCATCAGCAGTAATATCATGGCCTCGCAAAATGATCTGATCCTTCACCATCCCAAGGTGGTCTTGGTGGGCACAATAATTGACCAGGAGCATATTTATGTGGGAGCCCTTGTTGCATAGAAGATACCGAATAGGGCTAGGTAAGAGCAGACCTATCTCCCATTCCCAATCCTTTTTACATAGTTGTGCGAGAGAGCAGGAGTCCCCTTTAGGGAAGCTACATATGTGAGGATAAGCCCAACCTCTTCCAGCGACGTCAGGAAGATTGAGGCTGAGTGCTTACGGAATGATGCGGCTCGGAGGAAGACGACACCACCAAACACGACACCCATAGTTGATCCTACTACCCTAGCAGCTGAGGCCATATCTACTCCTTCTGTGGAGCAGGCAAGTATATCCTCCTCTTCCACTGTGCCTTTAGTTTCCACTACATATGCTCCTACTACTACTGTATCTTCTACTCCTCCTGCGAGGCCTACCTCCACTCCTATCACCCGTCCCCCTTGACCCAGGCCATGATTTATTAGATTGGCAGCCTTTCCTGATCGGCAAATGTTAGAGCCGCACGGGTTGAGATGGACATGCCCGAAATCATTGATAGGGCTATTGAGAAAGCCTTGTCTTCATTGAGAGACAGGGTGAGTACATGTGAGGATCTGATTGAGGGCCATGGTGTGAGGCTGGATGACCTCACTACAAGACTTGAGGTCTAGGAGAAGGTCGGGAGTAGTTCTTGTGCACTATACACCATGAGAGAGGACCTTGCTACTTTACGAGCGAAGGTGACTCAGTTGCAGTCCACCGAAATTTGATGCTATGGGGCGAGGTTCCCTTACCAGATTCCCCTATCTCCATGCCACCACAGATGTATAGTAGTGAGCCTATTCCTAGTGTGCATCCCGAGATAGCTTCGGGTGTTGAGATTGAGACTGATAACGATGTTGAGAGGGCCGATGATGATTTAGCCTAGGAGACAAACGAAGAGGAGTTGAGGAGCGGGGATCATGGGATTGCACAGACTCTGACAAAGATGTAGGTGACCGAGGAGGTAATTTTTCTGGCGACCCTGGAGAGATCCCTTTGGGAGACTTTAGGGGTTGGTACGAGTTGAGTCTCTTCAGACTCCGCCATCACTTTGAGTGTTGAGACTGGCACTGATGCCCCACTTGAGTCTTCACTACTACTTCCGGACGTTTATTCCCCGGACAATTCATCTCTTCCGGAGACTCCAAATGACAGTGCTCTACAAGCATAGCATGTCAGGGGGACCCTTCTATCTCAGCCTCCCTTACTTTTATTATCATCGCATTAAGGACATTTCTTATTTCTTTTTAGTGGGGTGAGGGCCTTTGAGCCAATAGTTCCCTTTTTCTTGTATTTTGTTACTTTAGTTTTGAATAATTGTACTAGTTTACTTTTGTTTAGATTATAGTGCTTCTTTTGGTTGAGTGCATCTCTTTTATCTATTTTGTTCTCTCTTGATCTTGCAACCCCTCATGAGTTTTGAAAATTATGAAATGTTTAAAGTTTTTATTGATAATAAATTGAGGATCAATTTTGCTCAATATTGATGTTTTGAATAGTACTCATGATGAACATAATGTAGAGTGTTGGTGTTGCGTGAATGAAATCGATGTGATTGCGATTTTGAGTGATCTCTTTGAATTTTTTGTTGACTACCTGCATTTGATGTGAGTTTTGCAATGAACATCTCACATATGCTTTTGATCTTTTCGAGATGTGCTAAATGAGTGTGTTTCAAAGTGTCATGTGTGGTGAGGTCTTGCTTGAAAATATGTGTGTGGTGTCCTAGAATTTGCCTTGTTAGTCAAATTGTTTAAATCTTGGTGAATGTGAGGCATGGTCTTGGGAAACAATTCAAAGAGGGAATCCCTAATGTCCATAATCATATGTGAATACCTTGTGAGGGTGTGCATCTATTTTGGCACCATTTGAGCCTAACCCATTTGTTGGCAATACCAAAAGAAAGCCTCGTGAACCAAATTTCCCCTACCTTCTCACCTAAAATATTTTTTGAAGCATTGTTATGTTTGAATAGTCAACTTAGGCCAAAAGCCTAAGTTGGGGGTGTGGAAAGGAAGGAGGAATGAAAGCCAAGTGAAGGGAAAATAAAGATGAAATGAGACTGAACTTTGAAGTTTGTCACAGAAAGAAGGAACCCTCCTTATAAAAAAAGAGTTGGGATGAAAATTCATTGGAATAATGAAAATGAAAAAGAGAAGTGATGAAATAAAGGGGATCCCAAATAAATTGAGTGAAAATTCAAAGTTTGAGTTCTCAAATAAAAAAGAAGGAAAAGAACTTGAGAAGAGGTGAAGATTGTAAAACATCAAAATCAAAACCAGGATTGAACAAGAGAGGAGGGCAAATCACGGAGGGGTCCACAAGTCGTGAAGAGGACCACGGCCCATCACCCTACTTGTGGAGTTGCACCCAACAAGGTGAGGGACCACGGACGCCTAGATGGTCCGTGGAGCTTCACACGGACCGTGAGGCCATCCGTGAAAAGGGGCCCAGAACCTCTAACCCACTGTGAAGGATCATGGATTCCAAAACGGTCTGTGGAGCTTCACACGGACCGTGAGGCCATCTGTGAAAAGGGGCACAGAACCCCCAAGCTACTGTGAAGGACCACAGACTCCTAAACGGTCCGTGAAGCTTCACACGGATCGTGAAGTCATCCGTGAAAGGGACTTAGCAAGTTTTGAGTTTTGGGTCAACTTCAAACAATCATATCTTTCAGCAAAAAATGAATTAGGTGGTCCATGGACTATCAAATTAAAGATCTTTGAGTCCTCTTTCCAACGCCGCCAAGTTTTCCTAATTCTGAGCCCAGAGTAAGAAGTTATGCCAATTTTAGTGAAGCCCTTATGGGCGGGGAATCTTCACGACCAGCTAGACGGTCCGTGGTGATCATGACGACCCGTGAAGCCCCTCTTAAAGTCACTTCGTCAGCATTTAAGTCAGGGTCGCGATGGTCTTTTTCCCATTGCATTTGGTACTTCAACTACGTCATTTGGTGCTTAAACTACGTCGTTTTACTCCGTCTAAGCCTAGTAATCTAGTAAGAAACTACCTAAAACCCTCATTCTCCTTAAATCATCCAACTTAGAAAGAAAAGAAGAGAAAAAGGCGACAGTTTCTCCCAAGAACAAGCAGAGGTCTTCTTCAAGTTCAGCCCTAAAATCAAAAGGATTTCTCCATAGTTTTTGCCACCATGTATGTGGGATTTCACTTGTGGGTTCCTTTCACCCGTTAGGTCCCTAGAATTCAGTCAATTCTTCAGTTTCTCCATAAATTGTTCAGACCTAGGGTTCCTAAATCTTAGGATCTATTGAAATTTAGATGTTATAGTTTCTATGTTATTGATCACATGTTTCTTGGAGAGTTAGTATAGTCCCACGAATAGGACTCAGAACTCAGAAACCTAGCTTTTGTTAATTATTAGTATTTCATGAATTATACTTTCTAGGCAGATCAGTCAGAAAATCATGCTTCAGAATTCGAATGCCATAACTTTCAGTATGTGTATGTTGCATTCTAAAATATTTATCAGTATTTTGAGCTACTCAATATTTCAGTTGCATTTTAGCTTTACATTCAGTTGGGAGTAGACTTAGCACCGAGTTGGACTAGGGTTCAGCGTACCCTCACGTCCCAGAACTATGTGCCAGTGTAGGCTTATAAGCCCCTTTTATTAGGCATCACTTTTAGTGATCACGCCACAGTCATGTCTTTATACCCCGACAAGGTATATTGGGTCCTCTCAATGTGGAGTATACATCGGACTCCACATTTAGCTCACATGGTTTATGTCGGTTAATAGTATCTCCCACAGTCAGATTCATTACTTCAGTATTTAGTTCAGCATGTTATCTTCATGATTAGTACTTGGTCCTTACATCCAACTTAGTTTTCAGTTATGTTCAGTATATATATTTCCATGTTTAGTTGTTTTATTGTTCAGCTTAGCATATATCATGTATGCTCAGTACATTCAAAGTACTGACACATACTTTTGCGCTACATCATTTCATGATTTAGGTTCACGCGCTTAGCATCCAGATCGCGCTTAGCTCGACTTCCAGTCCGTATTCAGCAGCTTCAGTGGTGAGTCCTCATAGTTCGTAGACAATAGACATGCTTTACTTTTCAGTCTTGAGTTTCCAATTTCAGTCTTGTTAGAGTTAGATGGGAGCATGTCCCAGCAGCTCAATTCAGTTAGAGGCTTTCAGACATAGTACATTTAGCTTGAGTTGTTAAGTGTTGTTTCAGTCATCTCTATACTCTTTATATATTTGATATATTCAGACTTCTTGGGCTTTTCCTTATTTCAGATATTAACTATTTTTAGCTTCCTCACAGTGCATGATTTTACTAAACTTGTATAGATATGTCAGGTCATGGGTTAGCTTGGGGTCACTCGTGACACTAAGCACCGTGTCACGCCTAGGAGGTATCCTCAGGGCGTGATAAAGATTATCGCAACAATGTTTTATAGGGTAAAGTCACCAAGAAAAATCAACCATACCTTAACACTCATCCCCATTAGAAGCCTAAAAGAACCTTGAGATCTTGCATAAACTAGGTTATGTGATGATTGAAAAATATGGGCAAACCTATGTGACAAAACTTGCATGTGTTTCTCTTTTGAGAGAGTGAGAGTTGCATTGATTCCTTATTTCTTTGATTAATTTTCTTTGTAAGATCATGAAATCATTCTTGATGTGAGGAAACTTAAATGCATTTATTGAAACATGTTATTGCATTAGAAAATAAGCTTGCTTGAGCTTGTGTTGATACCGGCTAGTCATTATTTGAAGCTTTCTGATCATGATTGAGTGTAGCATGTTGTTGAGAGTAGTCTTGTTATGGAACTTGCATTTTAGCTCTCATTGAGTAATGTTGTAGATACCCTTATTGAGCTAATTATGTTCTTGATTTTCTTGAGGACAAGCAAAAGTTTAAGTTGGGGGTGTTGATAAGTGGTAGATTTGCACTCATTTGAGGTCTATTCCGCTCAATAATTAGTGTCTACAATGCCTAATTTTATCCTATTCTGATAAAATGTTGATGATTTGCAACTATGAAAGCAAATGGACAAGGCAAGGATTGATGTCTGAAAGAATGACAAAAAAATGTAAAACTACACATTGTTGGTCGCCAAATGAGAAAAGTGGATCGCCTTGTGAGATTATCCTCACCCAAAATGACAGTGCATATCACTTATGTCCATCGAAACAGGTCGACGAACTTCAATAGAGAAGGCGATACGCGAATGAGAAAGGCAACCTTTCCAATCATCGCCAAAAATGATAGTGCAAGGAGAAAAATTAAATGCTCGAAAGGAGAACCAAGGTGGTACCCGGCGGTCCGCCGAATGTGAAAGGCTTCCTTGAACAAGTTCGCCGACTGAGGTTCAAACACCTGAAGCCTAGAACATGAAAAGGTGAGTTGAAGCACAAGAGTCGATTCACCAAATGAGCTCGACGAGCCCGACTAATGTCGCCAATGGTCGCGCATTGGGTTTTGGGCCAAATTTTGGGAAATTATAAATAGCCCAAAGGAGAGAGAAATTAGAGAGTTCTGAATTTTTGAGAGAGTGAGAAATATTTGAGTTTTGAGATTATACACTTGACCTTTGCGAAGAACACTTTCTAGCTTTTGGAGTTTTTCAAATTTGTTCTTGAATTTGATAAATTGAATTTGAATCCAAAGCGGGTTTACTTGTAATTGCTTAATTTCAACTTACCCATGACTGCTTTCATGGAAGGTATATTTTCTTTGCTTTTGGTAATGGGTGGCTAAAACCCCAAGATCTAGGGATGTCATTATGGGGTTGGGTGTTGATTTAATGTAGTAGGTATTATGTTATGCTCTTTTTTTTTGCTGTTCACACATGAATTTGGGCTAATTAGCATGAAGATACTTTATGGGTTAAGGTTGCAAACTTAATTCCTACTTCTGATCTCTGGTTGATGCTCGAAAGAGATTGGTTGGAGTGGGTAATTAGTCCAATACTAAAAATTTAGGCTTGAACTTGATTGAAAATATAGGTTATGTATCAGATCTATTTTCCCTATTTTTGTATCGAAAGAGAGAATAAAGTAAGGTATTGGGTTGTTTAGCTTGGCATTTAGAAGAGACCAAAGGGAGATTCTATGCATAGATGCTTTGAGATCAAAAGATGATTTGTGTCATTGAAGATGACCTAGCCTATTCATGAATGTTCATAATTGTAGAGCAGCACAATAACTCATATGTGACATCGACTTCCAATCCCCGCACCCCTAGCTTGTTGTTAACTCTTAAATTCTCCAAAATTCTAGTTTAATCATGACAATTGATAACCAAAGCTTTTTTATTAAATGGTGGAATTATCCACCCACTTGTTCTTACTATTACAAATGAGCAATTTTGCAATCCAAATTTCTTGATAGGAATTCTCTATGATATACCATTCCCTGTGGGATTCAACCCCGACTCTTCATTGGGTTTTTATTGACTACAACTGTTGTCCCTTTTAATTGATTTCTAGGAGGACATTTGAGCGTTATCATGGATCTAAGCATCGTTTAATGTCTAGAAGGTAGTCTTGGGGCGTGACGCAAAGCCTCAAAAAGATAGACAACCTATTTAGATTGGGATAGAACCCTTTTGTACCCTTAATTATAACACAATTTTAAAATATATGTTGGACCCTCAGCAAAACCCAGAATCAACTTGGAGCTCACCAAAAGCACATGAGTATCTTGTGATTCTATTGGAGAGATCTACTAATTGGAGTACATGTACCTATGATATTAAACACAATGTCCCCAATTGTACGGAATATATAAGGCATAAAGTAACCATATGTAATATAAGAGCTCAAATGAAATCATTTATCAATGTATAAATGCATAGATAAGGATGAAGGGCCACCTTTACTTACGCTTGTGGGATCATATATATTACATCTGCTTCTTTACTTTACTCTTCTTTGCTTTGTAATTTTTTTTAGTAATGTGATATAAATGACCAACTGATCAGTGGTAGAAGAGGATGATCCATGCTCTGCATTTCAACCCCTAAAATATTTTCCTTATAAATATACAAATTGAGGTCAATCCATGCTAGGCTTTTGCCCTTGAATTCCACCCTTATATACATTGATTGGGATTGGACCATGCTAGATTTTTTCCCTTGAGATGCCATCTATGGTTATACAGATTTGCTTTACGTCTTTTTTTTTTAATCTTTGAGATTATTATTTTTAGTGATTATGACATTATTGAGCTTTGAAACTATATACTATTAGTTTATATATGTGAACAATATACTTGAGGCAGTATATATGATATTAAAACAAAATGTAACATCAATGTGATACTTAGGAAATTATATGACTCGATGAACCTCATTTGACTTAAAGGAGAACTCATAAAACTTGTTGTTGAGAATAAATTTTCCATACTAGAACTTAGGAGAATAAACACAAAAATATAGAGTTATAAACACCTATTAAATTAATTCGACACTCTAATGAGAGGAGAAAATATCATTAGCTACACTGGTAATCGTATGTTTTCACTGTGTCTTTTATAAGGATGAGCACTTCGGAAGTTAATAGTAGCACAATTATAAGACTTCATGTCAAAGAATATGGAATCAAATAGCCTTACATACCTCAATTATCAATTCATATAGCTTATGAAGTGCCAAAATGTCCTTTAATATGATAATCTTCATCCACAACAATGTCAAGTAATAAGGCTAATATTGGAAGCTAACAAGTCAACTTGAGATATTTCAACTCATCAAAATAGTAGTCGAACAACAAGCCCATAATCCTCTTAATTAAAAGTGTTCTTTTACACATTTTATCTACTATAGTTATTTACATGAAACGAACTTAGGTTTATCGGCACTCTCCGGAGTTCATATATAATAACACCCAACACGGGACAGACGGTGAGCTTAAAAAACTTTAACTTTAATGGTGTATCGCCACAGCTTACAAATCTGCCCCATTACAGCTTTACTCAATCATTTTCTAAGTACATACACTACCTCCAATACTTCGCCACAAATTAATACAATAATACAATCCTCAATATCCCAACAAAACTAAAAGACTTGAATTCAAGGCTTTCAATCACTATAATCTAGAATTCTCAAATGACCTAATAATTAGAAGTTTGTTAGTATCCTTCAATTTTTGATTTCGTAACCTTATCTAAATCACAAAATAGGAGAGGAAAATCAGCATAAACATCACGTGAAAATGAGGGAAAGAATCTGAGCTTATAATATGAAATTATTTCCTTAATCATTGGAAAAGAGTGACATTACCTTGGCTTCCAACACCTATAGCTCTATCTATTTCACTCCCCTTGAAGAACTCTCCAATATACTTGAATCCATGGAGGATAGAAGGTGATCTTGTGACTTCCTTGAAAGAAACTAGTTGAAAAACTCTTGGAATCCTAGTGGAAATATTTGAACGACTGATTCTCTTAAGAGAGATATATATGTGAGTTTGTGAGACTTAAAATGTGCATGAGAGGAATGAGATATTTGTATAACATTTTTGGCCTTACTAGGTTTTTTTTTTGCCATCTCTCTTGTAGTTTATTTGTAGCTATCATTAGTATTTAATTTAGGCCACACATTTAAATAGGTGATGCATCTACTTGGTCATTTTAATTATTTCTTGTGGGTTTGGACAAATTGGGTCCTTAACTGTTATTCTTTTTTTTTTCTTTTTTTCTACTTAATAGGGTCCTCAATTGATAACTTAATGTAGGTCTCTGTTTGGCCCATTAGTCAAAGTAGGTGTTGCGCCTACTTGGTCATTTTAACTTTATCCATGTACTTTAAGTATGTGATGCACCTACTTGTTACATATTAGCTTAATTTAGTCGAGTAAGCACCTCACTTATTTTTATTTCATTTTCCAAATCTTATTTATTTACTTTACCTTAACACTAATATACACTTGACCACTTTTGACTTTAACATCAAATGTCACCTTTTATTATATCGAGTTTGATTACACTCAAGTTACCCTCAAAAAAAGTAAGAGAATAAGCGGTCGTTAGCAATAAAATTACTCAACAAGAGTCCGGATCAAATTTCACGGAGAGTGATATAATGCAAGAAATTCCATTAGGAAATTATGAGTGTAAACCAATTCATTTGTAGAAATTAAAAGAGATAGGTGGATGATTCCACCAAATTTACGAGAAGGATTTTTGTATTAAGTAACACAATTAAACTAAAATTTGGATTTCAAACAAGTAAAAGATGATCTAGGGGTGTGGGGATTGGTATAAATATCAAGTAGGGGTACTTGTTCTTGCTCATTATCTTTAAAAAATCATGGATAGGCTAGGCAATCTTAAATAACATTAATATTTTTTCGAACTCATAGCATTATATCATAGAATCTCCTTTCGGTCTCATTTATGTGAATCACAAATCAACCCAATACCTTACTAGAATCTCTCTTTAGAGAAAATTTGGCAACTAGAATTGAACCACAATTGCTCTTTCAAGAAAACTATAGTAAACAAATCTAAATTGAAGGCATTAAACGAATTACCCACTTGAATTAATCTTTTTTGAGCATCAATCGAAGATCTAGGCTAGGATTAAGTTTTCAACCTTAACCCATGAATTAATCCCGTGCTAATTAGCTTAAATCCATTAATTGATACCAATAAAATAGAGCAAGACACAAAATTTACTACAATAAATAAACACTCAACCCCGTAATCACACCCCTAGATTTGGAGTTTTAGCCAAGCTTTATAAAGGAAAAGAGAGTATACCCAATATGATTTTAGCCATTGAGGAATTGAAATTACGCAATAATCTTCAATACCCACTTCAGTTTGAACCTTCAATTGTTAATTACAAGGTTGTTCACAAACCCCAAAACCAAGAGCATTTCTCAATAGGTGAAAGAAAAAATTACTCAAAACTAATTCTCAAAGCTAATACTGAAAAATGGTATTCAAAAAGTGATCTATTTTTTCTCTGTTTTGGACTATTTATAGTTTCTCAAAATTTGGCCCAAAATTCAATGTGTGACCAACTCGGTGACATTAGTTAGGCCCACCAAAAATGTTTGGCGGATTGCCATTTGTTTCTCAGCTCACCCTTCATTTGCTTCAGGCTTCAGGTGTTTGAACCTAAGTTAGCGGACTCAATCAAGTCAGCCTTTCACATTTGATGGATCGCCAATTACCACCTTGTGCACCTTTTAAGCCTTCACATTAACTTAGATATTTGTCACCTTCGGGCGATGGACTTCTAGTCCGCCCCTTCAGCTTTGGCGAGTCGCCGTTTCATCTTTTAGTCCGTCGACCCGCCTTGAATATTTTTAATTGTGAGCACTTTCACTTTGGGCGAGGTCATGCCATTTGGGCGATCCACCCTTTTGGTTAGGCGACTACGAGTTAGGAATTTATAGTCGTTTCAATATTTTGACCTATTTTTTTCATGTATTCATCATTGCCTTGTCCTTTAGCCTTCATAGCCGCAAAACATCAAAATATCATCAGAGTAGGACATAATTAGGCATTGAGGACACTAATTGTTGAAACAAAAAAGCCTCAAATGAGTGAAAATCTACCATTCATCAACACCCCCAACTTAATCTTTTTCTTGTCCTAAAGTTAATCAAGAACACAATTAGTTCAACAAGGGTGTCTACAACAGTTCTCAATGAGAGCGAATGTAACGTCCCCCAACTTCTAAGCAAAGATTCAAACCCTCTTCTATATACGTATAGGCCTGAACTCAATGATTTCTATATTTTAAATATATTTTAAGGTCCTTTAATAAGTGTATCAGATTTGGTTTAGGATCGTAAAGTACCTAAAACACCAAGCCAAGTTCAAAGCGTTTCTATCGGCTATGTTTTCGCATGAGTTCATACAAAGGTTAACTTCAAATGACAATGTATCTTGGAATATTAAGAGTTAGGTGACCCATGATCTATCAAATTAAAGGTCTACAATTATTCTTTACAGTGCCAGAGTCCGCTTGTCAATCCAACTTTTGAGCAAAGAATTATCTGCATTTTACTTGAGAAACTTCAAATTGGCCATGCGCTCGACGTGACCCATTGC
This sequence comes from Solanum etuberosum, assembly GCA_029582245.1. NCBI lineage: Eukaryota > Viridiplantae > Streptophyta > Magnoliopsida > Solanales > Solanaceae > Solanum > Solanum etuberosum. The sequence continues at coordinate 46,296 of JAJONR010002932.1, forward strand.
GTGGGCGCACCGCGCCAAGCTAAATTCTATAAACCTTGTTATTTTTAAAGTGGTCGTGCGCTCCGTGTGGCTTGTAGCGTGGGCGGACCGCGCCCAGCCAATTTTCTAACAACCTCATTATTTTCGAAAATTGGTCGTGTGCTCTGTGCGGCCCATAGTGTGGGTGCACCGCGCCAAGCCAATATTTATGGGTTTAGCTTTTTATGACACTCTATTTATTAAGTTAAGTCAGTGGGTCATTATAAAATTCATCTTGAACGATATATGGCTTATTTTTTTTCTCAAATTCTCTCATCTCCTTCATCTCCAACACCAAGGTATGTTTCTCTCATGTATCTAAATTATTTCTAAACAATCTCAACCTCTAATCTTGAATTCTTAACAAGATTCAAACATCAAATCTTTCTCCCATATCTAGCGAAAACAAGAACTCATCCTAGAGTTCAAGAATAGACTTTTTGGGGTTCCTCTTCAAAGTGAGAGTTTCAATTAGAGTGATTCAAGGTAAGTAAGGCTATCATAGTGAATGAATGAGTTCTTCCTCGCTCCCTACATCTAAATTTAAATTAGCAAGGTTCAACTAGGTTTCAAACCCAAGGTTTACTATATTCAAAAGTTCTACTTACTCTATTATCATCAATTATTGATTTTTGTTGTGGGTATTTCAGTATTTTATTTATTGAATATTTCTTAATCATTGATCATAATTATTTCACCCCATGAACCATATTTAATTATGAATTTTATGAAAGCCTTGATATATCAGCTCTTATTGCATATTTTGGGAGTAGTATTGAGCACTTATTTGGATAGCAGTTAAGACAACTCAAAACCCATAAACTTTGATTTAGGCGACTCTTCAAAGACTCATTGAATGCTTTTAGATGGATCCATAAGTTAAATTTTTTTATCCTATATTCCAACAAGGTATAAAATAGCTTTGGAAATGTGCGCTTGATGTTGTATCATCACGAGGCTAATAGTGATGGTTGTCGGTTAGAGAAACTCTCCAAGAAAATTAAAGTATATTATTTTAGTATTTTGTTATTATTGCATATCTCATTGTAGAGGTTTAATGATTTCACCTCCTGTTCATGCTTTACTTTCAGTCAGGTTACTTTTAGTTTCTTTTCAGTTCAGTTATTTATTTCATTCAGTCTTATTACATACTTACATTCCATGTACTGATGCCATTTGGTGGTGCATCATTTTATGATGCATTTTCAGGTATTCTTGATAGCATATGTTCAATAAGATCACTTTCCACTAGCAATTGGTGAGACCTCCTCACTTTCAGAGAGTTCTAATTTAGTTAGTTTAGTTTATTTTATTTTTCAATCATTATTAGTTGAATAGTCAGGTAGTCGTGGGTCTTGTCCCGGTACCTATCTTAAGTTAGTAGAGGCTTCATAGATAGATAAAGTCACTGATTCAATTCAATCTTTCATATTCAGAATTTTAAACATTATTATCATTATTCATTAAGATTTATTTTAGACTTTTGCATAAGAAATGTTTAATTGATTTTAAATGTTAATTTTATAAGGCTTCCGTATGTATGTTTAGTCTTCTGCTCAGTAAAAATTCAGACCAAGGGTTTGCTTGGGACCAGAAATGATTTTCGAGTGCCGACCACATCCAGGGTATAGACTCGGGGCGTGACAGCTAACATGCAAGTGCTACCATAAGATTACTATCAAGTATATGCAACACTCAATCATGCTTTAAAAACTTCAAATGATGATTAGCCGGTATCAATCCAAGCTCAAGCTCACTTAGTGCTTCCTTTCTAATGCGAAATCATATTTCAACAAATGCATTTAAGTTCCCTCACATCAAGAATGATTACATGCTCTCACAAAGAATATCAATAACAAAGTTAGGAATCAATACATCAGTCTTCGAAAAATAAATACGTGCATGCTTCATCCCATAGGTTTGCTCATATTTTCCAATCATCTCACAACCTAGTTTATGCAAGATCTCAAGGGTCTTTTTAGGTTCTGTAATGGGGCTTAGGGTAAAGGTATGGTTAATTTGGCTTAGTCACTTCACATTTTCAAAGCATTGTTGTGCCCATCTTTACCTCTTTCAAGTTCTTTCCATTCTTATCACTTGGATAGTCAAACCTCAATCTTTCACTCAAATTATTGGACACCCTTTTTATTTCATCACATTTTCTTTTTCATTTCAATTTTCAAACTTTTACTTCTCTTTTTTTTTAATAAGGAGGGGTTCCTTCTTTTCGCAACAAACTTCAACGTTGAGTCTCACTTTTTCTTTCTTTACTTTCCACTTAGCTTTCTTTCCTCCTTCCTTTCCACACCCCCAACTTAGACTTTTGACCTAAGTTGTTTATTCGAACAAACCAATGCTTAGAAAAGGATTTATGGGTGAGAAGTTGCGGACAATTTGGATCAAGAGGTTTCAAAAAGGTTGACAACAAATGGTTTAGGCTCAAATGGTGCCAAGATAGTTGCACACCCTCACAAGGTTGTCACAAAAGGTATAGACATTTGGGTTTCCTCTCAAAAAAATTTCCCAAGATCATTTATTGCATCCACCAAAGCTAGACAATTAACAAGGCAAATTCTAGGATTCAATAAGCATGCTTTCAAGTAGGACCTCACCACACATGGCACTTCAAACACAATCATTTAGCACACTCTACAAAATCAAAAATCTTGTGTGCGATGTTCATTGAAAGGCTCACATGAACACACATCTAGTTAACACAAAAATAAAAAAGAATATTCAAAAGTGAATCCACACTAATTTCTTATTGCAACATTAACACAAAACACAATTCTTAGCATAAGTATTATCCAAGACATCGATATTGAACACAATCGATTCTCGAAAAAACAATGAAAACTTAAGAATTCTCAATCATTTCAAAACTCCAGAATCATGGGACAATAGATAGAGAGAGAAAAAATGAATCAAAACCATTATCTACCATAACAAAAACCAAAATGCTACAAACATCTCAAAATAAAACTGGAAATAACAAAATACAATAAAAAAGAGGAATATAGGCACAAGTGCCCTCACCCCACTAAGATAAAAACAATAATGTTCTCAATACTATCAAAAGTAAGTACGGGAGGATAGTCATATAAAGATCCCCCTGACAGACAATGCCTGTGAAGTGCTAAGATCCTAGGGTTCGAAAGGGATGGCATCATCTCAGGCATCAATGCCCGACAAAATAGGAGCAGGAGGTAGCATGGTAGCATCAACTAGGGCATCAGTGCCCGGAACTTCTGTAGGAGTAAAGGTAGAGTCTGAAGGACAGACCCCACTAGTGCTGACTGTGGATGTCTCCAGACTAGTTCTATCCAATGTAGCCTACACCATCATCTTCTCAATGTCCTACAACTCTATTAGTGTCTCACCAATCCTCTCCTCATCAATGTCATGACCGAAAGTATATCCTATGCGTAACATGGTGTATAGAACCCTAAAAGGGCCTACAAAATCTACTTAGCATACATCATACAAGAAAATAATAGAAATCAAGATTTCAAAAGTAACAATCTTATACCATAAAAGAGTTTGACAAAGTGAAAGTCTAACATAAGTCTCAATTTTCCATCTAGACATCAAAGAAGTAGTTGGGACGTAACCTATACACCACATACATCATCTGAAAACTAGAAAGAAATAAGGCAAGTAAAAGTGTGTCGATCCTCGGAACATGAGGACTTACCAACTCTTGAATCTGATAGAATGATCAACTGTCCATGAGTGTGAGAAGTAGGAGCGTCGGACCCTAAATTAATGAGACAATGTAGGCACACGTATGAATTAGTACATGGAATGTACTAAATATAAGGAACTATGCATAAAAATAGACATGATAAAATGAATGACTTAAAACGTGTAGGCATGACCATTATTTGAATATTTAAAAGCTTAAAGAAACAATGACATGTAAAACATGAAATATAGCCAATACATTGGAGTAAGAGGCATAAGAAAAGTTTTGAAGAAACATAGTCATTTTTGTGGGATATTAGCTTTAACCGATAATAAGACCATGAGAGCTATATCACGGAATTCGGTATATCCCTCTTACCAAAAGAAGGGGAATCTACTTGCTAAGGCAGAATCTGTACATATTATCTTTTGCTAAAGTGGATCCACTGCTAGGTCATTTAAGACAATCCTATGAAGGACGTAGTTTGGGACTAGAGGGTGTTACTAGAGACTACCCTATTGACCCACCACCTCAAAGCCCTATCGGTGCTAAGTCTAAATTCCAACGGAATAGGTAAAAGTCAAATATCAATATAACATATAAAAGGCAATGATCAATACCAATCCACATCTTAAAGATTAAAACATACAATATCTCCTTAAATTGCAATTCAAACCTAGGTGAGAAAACCTTTTGCCAATGTGAATTCATATGTGAGAAATACCGTTCACAAATCATGATCATATTTGTATGTGACAAAACCTTTCACAACAACATTGATACTTTCATCTAAAAGTACCCTATTATCATAAACATCATTTTTATAACACGTGCATAATCTTTTAAAATTCATAGTTCATAGGTTCATGGGTTCATCATAGGTTCATAGTTGAAAATCATGAATCATGCATGGATCAATATAATTTCAACTAAATATCATGTAATTTATCTTAAATCATGCAAATGAGATTGAATCAATAACAAGAATCATAATTGAATAAAACCCATATGAAACTAGGAAGAACCCTAACTTGTTCAATTGAAATTGAAATTGAGAAATTGGAAACTTTGGGGACCCCATGGAAGAATGGACTATATGGGTGAATACCCACATACCTTGCTACAAAAGGCCCACAATGAATGGTGAATTGGAGATTTATATTGAACCCTAGATTCTTCTTTTTCTTCCTTAGATTGAGAGGGAATTTAGGGAGTTAATTTGTTTAGGTTTTTGGGGAAAATAGGAGAATGGGTTCAAAGTGGGTAGTTTTAGGACTTAAAAGTTTTATATAGGGCTTAGGGTAGATGCCAAAACAACATAGTATAGGTTTAAAACATTTAGGGAAAAACCTAGCAACCCCTAAAATTTAATTGCGGACTGGTCTACGGGTGTGACCTACGGACCGTAGAACTTTCTATGGCCCTTACTAGTCAAGTGTAGACCAAGTACTGGAGCCTAAATTCTACCCAACTTTTGACGAGGCTGGTCTACGGCGTGTAGAACCTTCTACGGTTCGTAGACCCCAACCGTAGAACTCAACTTAACTCTTAAAATTTCACTAAGTCTGGGACCTACCTACGAGACCCATCTACGACTTGTCAGTCAATCGACGGACCGTCCTGTTCACTCGTAGAAAGAGTTCATAAACTTGATTTTTCAAAAATTATTTTCCCTCCTTCTACAGATGCCATCTATGGCCCGTAGAAGCTACTACGATCCATATATGGAGACATGTAGAACCAGTCTGCAACCCGCAATCCCTTTTCTTTTCTTTTCCAAAATCTGAGGTGTTATAATATATCCCCCTTGGGAACATTCGTCATCGAATAGAACTCAAGGCAACATAAAAAGGGTAGGAAAAGAGATCTAACAGCCCAACATGAATGCCATCACAAAAATGCACATAGTCAAAGAGGAAATCAAATCCAAGATAACATATACTCAAACATCATTTCATAAAACATACATGCAAACCATACTCAAATGCACATAGATATGAAGCAATCAATCAAGCTAAATTATATCTTTCAAAAATTCAAATTTTCATGAGCATGCATGCATGAGGAAACATGAGAACGACTAAGATACATGAATCCGAAAGAATGAACCATGAGGAGATAAATACCACAAGCTAGAGTAGGATCGGAGGGAAAAAGATGAGGATATCGGGATATCATATCGGCCTCGGCCTCCCAAGTAGCACCCAACCATTTGATTTCTCCACAACACTTTTACGGATGCAACTTCTTTATTCCTCAACTTTATAACTTGTCAGTCCAAAATCTCAACTGGAACTTCATCATAAGAAAGGATCTCTTTTATCCCAATACTCTCCAATTGTACTATAGATGTCGGATCACCAACATATTTCTTCAACAAAGAGACATGGAAAACCGGGTGCACTGATGTCAAATCATTAGGTAATTCGAGTTCATAAGAAACTTTACCAATACGCCTCAAAACTTGATAAGGACCAACATAACGGGGTCTAAGCTTCCCTTTCTTACCAAATCTCATTACACCCTTCATAGGTGAAATTTTTAAGTAAACCCAATCATCAACATCAAACTCAAGATCTCTTCTTCTAACATTGGCATAGGACTTTTGTCGACTTTGAGACGTTTTCAACCTTTCTCTAATTAGTCAAAGTTTTTCCATAGCTTCATGTGCCAACTCGAAACCTATCAAAGAAATTTCACCGATTCAAACCACGCTATAGTAGAACTATATATCCTAACATAAAGAGCCTCAAATGGAACCATATCAATGCTTGAATGATAGCTATTATTATAAGCAAACTCAATCAAAGGCAAATGATCATTCCAATAACCCTTGAAGTCAATGACACAAGCTCTCAACATATCCTCTAAAGTTTGGATAGTATGCTCCACGTGCCCATCGATTTGAGGATGAAAGGCTATACTAAGCTTGACATGAGTACCAAGGCCTTTTTGGAAAGACTTCCAAAATATAGAAATAAATTGGTACCACGATCGGAGATAATGTATAAGGGCACCCAATGCAACCTAACAATTTCCCTGAAATACAATTTATCATAATCTTCCTCCAAATAAGAAATCTTGATGGGTATGAAATGAGCCAATTTTGTCATACGATCCACAATAACCCAAATTGAGTCATGTTGCCGCCAGGTGTGGGGTAAACCAACAATAAAGTCTATATTCAAATCTTTCCACTTCCAAGTAGGAATGTTAATATCTTGGGACAAACCTCTCGGCTTTTGGTGCTGAACTTTCACTTGTTGACAATTAGGACACTTAGCCACAAATTACGTAATATCCTTCTTCATCTCATTCCACCAGTAAACCTCCCGCAAGTCACGGTATATCTTTGTGGCTCCCTAGTGAATAGAATACCGAGAACTATGGGCTTTTGAAAAGATTTGCTCTCTCAAGTCACCAACATTGGGAACACATAAATGACCTTGATATCAAAGCACACCATCTCCCCCTTGGAAGAAAGACTCAACGGACTTTTTAAGCACCGCTTGCTTCAACTCAACCAAAATCAGATCAAGACCTTGATTAGCTTTCACATCCAACATGAAATATTATTCTGAACCATTTTGAACAACTACACCACCTTCATTAGAATCAACCAACCGAACACCCAATCGGGCAAATCTATGAACATCAAGAACCAACTCCTTCTTATGTTCCACAACATGTGCAACACTACCCATTGATAGTCGACTAAGGGCATCCTCCACTACAGTAGCCTTAGTGGAGTGATAGAGGACACTCATGTCGTATTCCTTTAGCAACTCAAGCCACCTCCTTTGGCGAAGATTTGAATCTTTTTTCTTGGACACATATTGCAAACTTTTGTGGGTAGGATAGTTCTTTTCATGAATCTTGAGTTGTCTTGAATCATAAGCAATCACTTTCCCACTTTGCATAAGAACACACCCTAATCCAATTCTTGAAGAATCACAATACACGACAAATCTATCGGAACCTTCTGGTAAAGTCAAAATAGGAGCCGAACTAAGCCTATCTTTCAACTCTTGAAAACTCTTCTGAATGCTTTCGACCATAAGAAGTTAACGTTCTTTTGGGTTAATGTAGTCAATGGAAAGGAAATCAAAGAAAAGCCTTCCACCAACCTTCTATAATATTCGGCCAAACCCAAAAAACTTTGAATATCTGAAGGAGATAGGGGTCTTGTCCAACTCTTAACTGCATCCGTCATTTTGGATCTACCTCAATACCCTTACACGAAACAACGTGACCAAGAAAACCCATGGATCTCAATCAAAACTCATTTTTGCCAGACTTTGAAAATAGTTGTTAGTCCTTGAGGACTTGAAATACAATCCTCAAATGATCGGCATGCGCATCCTCACTCCTTGAGTAAATCAAAATGTCATCAATAAACACAATCACAAATATATCAAGATATTGTTTAAACGCTCTATTCATCAAGCCCATGAATGCGACAGGATCATTAGTCAAACCAAATAAAATTACCAAGAAATCATAATGACCATACCGAGTCCGAAAAGTCATCTTTGGAATGTCACTTTATTTCACCCTCAATTGGTGATAACCCGATTGGAGGTCAATCTTAGAGAAGTAACATGCACCTTGGATTTGATCAAACAAGTCATCGATTCTTGGAAGAGGATATTATTCTTAATGGTAACCTTGTTCAATTGTCCGTAATCAATACACATGTGAAGTGAACCAACCTTTTTACGAACAAACAAAACTAGAGAACCCCATGGAGAAATACTCGGTCGGATGAAACGCTTATCCAATAAATCTTTCAATTACTCCTTTAATTTCTTAAGTTCTACCAGAGCCATATGGTAAGAAGGGATAGGTTGCATATCTGGGTGAAGGTCAATACCAAAGTCTATTTCCCTTTTGGGAGGTATACCGGGTAGATCATCTAGGAATACTACTGAAAATTCATTCACAACAGGGACTGACTAAAGAGTAGGGGTTTCAGAATCTGTATTCCTAACCCGAACAAAATGATATATGCAATCATTAGAAATCATTTTCGTAGATTTAAGACAAGAAACAAACTGGCCTTTAGGCATAGAATTTCACCCTTTCAACTCTAGGACGAGCACATTTGGAAACTGAAACTTAACCACTCGGGTTCTATAATCAATAGAAGCATAACAAGAATGGAGTCAATCCATACCAAGAATAACATCAAAATCCAAAATATCAAGCTCTACAAGATCAACATAAGTGGCTTTATGGGATAAGGAGACACGACAATTTCTATAGACTCTCTTAGCCAGAATAGATTCACCAATAAGAGTAGAGACATAAAAATGATCTAACAACACATCCGGAGAAACATCAAATCTCGTAGTCACATATGGCATCACAAAAGGCAAAGTAGCACTAGGATCAAGCAAATCATAAACATCAAGATGAAAAACTTTCAACATACCGGTAACCACATCGGGAGAACCCTCTTGATCATGTCGAGTTTGAAGTGCATAGAATCGATTATGCTTTGGAGCACTTAAACCCGAACCACTAGGTGGATCTTGCCTACCATATTTTGCCTTATCAGCTCTAGATGGACAATCTCTCAAGCGGTGGCCACTTTTACCACAACCAAAACAATTATCCGTACCCATCAAGCATTTTCCCGAGTGACTCTTGCAACAGTTTTGGCATGCGGGAACTGAAAATTCATTTCCACCACCATTTCCTCCTTGAGGATTATGGTTAGCCATTGTTTCTTTGTTGAACTTAGGAGCTGGAGCATTGGAGGAACATTGACCAGAAAACCTTTGTTGGAACCTAGAACGATCATGTCCATTGAACCTTGACTGTAAGAAGTCACCATCCCCGATCTTTTCTCTCTTTTCCTCCTAGAAGGCTGGCAAGAGGACGGGGACGCCGGGACGGGACATAGTGGGACGTGATGAAACGGGATGGGGACGCCTTTGACCGGTATTTAACCGGACCTGGGATGAATCGGGCCGAGATTCGCGGGACAAGATTAAGTCCCATCCCATCCCACTATATTAACGGGATATGACAGTGTTTGACGGGACGCGAGATTTTATGTTTTTAAATATATTTATTTAATTGTTTTGAAGTAATATGTTTATGAATAACATTTTTAATTTTATTGTTTTCAATAACATTTTTTTAGCTAAGTAAAAATGCTTAAGTTTTGAAAATTTCAAATTTCATCGTTTAAATTTCGAAGATCAAAATTAAAATTTGAACTTTGAAATTTAAAACTTGGAAGTTCAAATTTGAACTGTGAAATTTAAAACTTGAAAGTTCAAATTTGATTTTTGATTTTTAAATGTCAAAATTCAAATTTCAAATGTTAAAGTAATTTTTGTATATCTGTATATATGTATGTATGATTGTATGTATTAAAATTTAAATGCAAGACAATAGTTGTATAAAAAAGACTTGAATAAAGCCTTTAAATTTATTCAAATAAAATCTAATTGCAACTAATTACAACTTACAAGTCACAATTTACAAATATTAGAGGAGTAACTAATCTACGCAACCACCTTCTAGGAAGGGTTCTGTTTCAATAAGTTCGTGTATGTAAATCTAATATTTGTTACAAATATTAGAGGAGTAACTAATCTATGCAGCCACCTTCTAGAAAGGGTTCTGTTTCAATTAGTTCTCGTATCTAATTTAATATATGTATTCTCCAATAAAACTTGATTCTAACTCTCGTATCAAATCAACGGTAACATCCTACGGTCTTGGCAATGATGCTAGAAACTCTTGTGCCTCTAATTCATCGTCAGTAGATCAAATTGTTGAATTAATCCAAGCTTCTAGTTTGGAAGTTAACTTTGGAAAATTATAATTTCTCCTCTCGGGGTTGACCCAATCTCTTAATAAAACTGATGTCTCCAAGCTTTCTTCTGCCAATGAATGTCTGTGATCTCCAATTTGAAATCTTTCCGCACTAAAAGCAGCCTCTGAAGCAACCGATGAAGCTTGAATATCTAGAACATCACGAACCATTTTTCTAAGAATTGGAAATGCATTGCCACGTCTCCTCCACCATGCTAATATTTCTATGTTTTGATGCTCGTCGTTAACTGTTTCCAAAGACTGATTAAGATATTCTTCAAAATCATCATGGTAAGTAGAATTAAGACCAAGAAAACCTCGCATAAAATTATCAATTTCATCATTACCGGCAACATTAGAAATTTGAGCAACTTCTCCTTCATTAATTTCTATAGTTCTATATTTATCATACAAAATTTTGGATTGAACTTCTATTCTAGACTTACAAAAATCACAACTTGGAACTTCTTCCGGTAAAATTTCTAAAGCATCATAAAAAGTTTCAACAAGTTCTTTTACACCTCGTAATTTATATTGAGGGTTAAGTAAAGTCACAGTTAAATAAATTTGAAGAATAGGAAAAAATATTTTTAATTTTTTTCAATCATACCTTCAATTGACTCTCTAAATTTTTCATTTTTTTTGTATTTAGCAAATTGAATTGAAATGGCACAAATATTTAATAATACTGATGAAATAGTAGGAGAATAAATTCCAGAAAACATGATTGTAGCCTTATAAAAAAGTTTTAAAAAATTCAATAGTTCTTTACTTTCTTCTCAATCTTCTTCACAAATTCTCTCTAATGGGTCAGAATTATGAGCATTAAAAAATATTTGCATGGGTCCTTTATATTCATAAGTAACCGAAAGCATTTCACAAAAAATAATTCCACCTTGTTTTGATAAGTTTTGGAACTTTTTGTGGTGTCATATCACATAGTGCACAACGCTTGTTAAATTTCCTAATTATATTATAAATATTATGATATTAATTGAAATATAAATATTATGATATAAATTGAGAATTTAGAATTGAGAATTAAGTGGAATCAAGGATCAAGATTCAAGAATGAGAGAATATAGAATATAGATGAGAGAGTAGATAATTTTGTGAGAAATAGTGAAGGATAAAGGAGTATTTATAATATTAAAAATAGACTAAAGTGTATTTTATGTAACTTTAGGGTTAAAATAAAAGTTTAAAAAGTAGGGGGGTGGTAGGGGGTATTTGGGAGGTATAAAAACGCATAAAAATCAGATATAGACATTGGGGGGCCCACTAGTCATTTCCCCAACGGTCCCCAATGGCTAATTATTGGAAAATTATAAAAAAATCATTCAGGCAAGACCGACCGGTTAAGCCGGGC